>BEHA01050193.1:2280339-2356275 GCA_002897215.1 Eschscholzia californica subsp. californica
CAGCCGGTGATCTTGTCTAACGAGGCTAGAGGTGTTGCGTCGTTTTCTTTGGTTTTTGCTTATATGGTTTTTCGTTATTTCCAAGTTATGTATTTATTGCAGAAACCAAACTCTAAAATGTATATATATATATATATATATATATATATATATATATATATATAACACTTAGAGTTGTTTATAGGTTGTATCGTTGTGTAAGAGGCTTTTATAGTTCTTTTTGTGGTTCGGGTTTCGACTCGAAACTGAGTTGAGTTTGTTTAACTTCCGCTTTATAGTTTATTCTTGTATATGCGAATGTATGGTTTGCATGACAGGTTTACAGGTGCGACCGGTTCGATTTACAGAGGAGACTCTGCCGGATTTTAGTCTCATCTGTGAATTGCCGGGACGTGGTCGTGTCTATTTTGGGACACGGGGCGTCACAAAATCTATTTGTGAAATTACTCATAAATTAATAATTGAAATCTTTTCTTAGCAAATAAAACATAGACAAAAATATAATACACATTTAAATTTCGGATCTCGTTATTTAATTTATTAATGTTAAATATTTTATAACTAATTAGATCGATGAAAAATATAAAAAAAGAACGTAGCTAACGTGCATCATTTTTAATATGAAATTGAGAACAAGACTAGCAAGGTGGAAGAGAAAATTCATTTTTTTTAGACAGAACGGACAACTTTGATAAGGGATGGTCTGAACCCTTTAGATACTTATTCATGGGATATTACAGAGGCGCCCCCTACAACTTTTAAAAGCGCCTCCGTTGAGGCAAATTTGAGGGAGAATGTGCGAGGGGTCGTCTTTAACCCTTATAGGGAGTACCCTTAACTCCTTAAGCCTTGGCCAACTTGGCCCTTGTGCATCACACTTAATTATTTAATGTTAATTTAATAATGATTAAGGAAAGGGTCATAAGCCTAATTCTTAGTAGTTTTTTTGAAGTGGGCCTAATTGTTAATTTCATTACAACAACTCTAGGTGAGCTAAATTAGAGTTCATGATCTAAGAGTTATCCTGTCAATATTTTCATCTATGCAAAGGGAGATTAGGCCACCTCAGCTTGTTGGGATTTTCTTGGGAACACTCTCATGCTCTACATATTTGTGGTAGAGAGAGAAAAAGGAGACTAGAGAGAGTATGATCCCACGAGGTAGATAGGTAGCTAGGCCAAGGCCCCTCCCTATATATAAATATAGTTCAACCTCAAAGACAGAGAAATCAAAATCATCATATCAAGAATTTGGTGACATGAAGAGTTTATCTCTCAATTCTTTGGTGTGTTTATTGTTACTATGTTTGTCTTTGGATGTTCATGGAAGTCAAGATTACTACTCAACTCATGAAGAATTGATGGGTGTTCAACCATTATCCAAGATCTTAATGCACAATCTTGAACTTGGGTTTCATGATGATGCTTCCATCAAAGCTTATCCCAACGTTCTTGGTTTGAAGGTAACAACTAATTAACTCCACTTATCCTTTTTATTTTAACAAGTATTTGAGGCCAGATCTCTAACATTAGTCCCACATAGACATATAGAAGTTTCATGGTTTGCAAGTTTGGACACAAACACTTTATCTCACTAAATCTGACCCTGACCACATACTCGGTCGGGATTCCGTTTGGAATTTATAGTCATTTTCCAATAGATCAAGTCCCAAGCTAATCTAGCTTCTCTATGTGCACCTAGACATCTCTTCTTCCATGTAGAAAAATCAAAAATTTATTGACAGAGACATTATTGTTATCTTTGCAGAGATATTTATTTCCTTTTAAATGCTTTTTAAAAACAAGAAGGACGAGAGATGGAACAAGGACGAAGACCCACGCCAAAATAAAATAAATTGCATATTTAAAATAAGAAGTTTGAGATTGAATAATTCATATATCAAAATACATAAGTTTTCTTTTCAAAATTCTAAAAAATCAACCACTGTAATGGATGCAAGAGGGACTTTTATATGTTTGATTGTTTAGAAATGTGTGTATAAAGGGGTTCTCCCAAATATTTTTTACTTTAATATTAAATACTAGATAATTATTAGAGTTGAACATTTACATCTAAAACATATACAATCACTAACAAAGTCCAATAAAATTCAACAATTTTTTTTCTCTAAAGCCCGGGTCACAAAGAATATCTTGGGTTCTTGATCCATTCATGAAGGATCAAATCGCTCTATACTACGAAAACAGTAGTCCAAATTAAAACATGATAATTCCATTTTTTTCGATTGTTATTCTCTTGAATTTTCTATCAAATATTAAAATAAAATAAATAAAACTATTCTCCTTTATGTTGGTTTGTTGAGTGATGGACTAGTAGGTGTACTGAAATTAGTATAAAATAAAAATAAAAACTGTTTTCTATTAATTAGTATAAAATAAAAATTAAAACTCACGAATAATAAATAAATAATAATATAGTGGTAATAATAATAAGCTAAATGTTGCCCACAGGAGGCGATAAAATCACAGCACATAAGTAATTTGGTACTGAAATTGACACATGAATATAGGGCGAAACAAAAAATTGTTAGCATGGGATGAGACCTTTATACCAAAAAATCAGTTGATTTTGATTTGTTTTTCGGTTCGACAGGGAGAGAGCAGTTAATGGATGACTGTTAAATTTGTACATCCGAATCCTTCACCAGAAGATTGGGTGGCAGTTTTTTCTCCATCCATATTCAAGTAACTTTCTTTTTATTTTGACAAAATTAAATTATTATTTTTCTATTTTATTCCCCTAATTACTTGTATCCCCCCTTCTATTTTCTTGAACTTACAGAATTACTTTTATTATTATTGTAGTGCTTCCACATATGATCCCACTATGGGGACTCCAGCTTTCCTCACTCCATTATTGGTCTCTGCCCCTATTAAGGTTTGTATTTATGAAATTTACTCTCCTCTTACTGCTTAGTTTTGGAGTTAAATATCTTTGTTGTCCCGTATAGAACTATTCTCACAAGTTTAACTTGTATTATTTCAGTACCAATTTGCGAATCACTTTAATGCAAAAAAAAAAAATTTGCGAATCACTCAACTCCAAACTATGTAAAGACTGGAAGTGGATCTTTGAGATTCCGTCTTATCAATCAGAGATACGACTTTGCCTTTGGTTTATTTTCGGGTGGCCTCTCTAAGGTAAAAAAAATTACTCTTTCACTCAATAAATAGAGTCACTTAGTAAAGTGAGATTCTTGGATAAACAATTAGTTAAAAAATATTCATTTGAATCGACGAATCTTTGAGGATTATATTGACCCTAGTTTGGTTCAAAATTTGCAGCCAAAGTTAATAGCGGTTTCCAATAAGATTGCATTTGCAAACCCAAAGGCGCCTCTTTATCTGCGTCTAGCAATCGGAAAGTCATGGGACGAAGTAAGTACTTCACTATTCGTTTCATTTATATCATATTATATACTCTTTCTTACAAAATCGATTATAGGCTTCTAACCTATATATCAATGCAGATGACAGTAACATGGACAAGTGATTATGACATAGATGAAGCGATTCCTTTCGTTGAATGGGGAATCAAAGGGGAAGAGAAAACACGTTCTCCCGCTGGGACATTAACATTCACCCGAACCAGCATGTGTGGTACGAGTTATTTTACCTTCATTGCCAATCAATAAACCACACTTATGTTATATACATTGCATATTCATATCGTATTATATGGAACATCTGTCAGGACCACCTGCTCGAACAGTAGGTTGGAGAGAACCAGGATTCTTCCATACAAGTTTCTTAAAGAATTTGTGGCCTAATCTCCCGTAAGTTTATCACATCGATTATGCATAATATGTGACGAAAATCCCATTTATACGAATTTGACATATAACAATATAAATGTGTGTTTATGTGTGTAGATATACATACAAGTTGGGACACAGATTGAACAATGGAACATATATATGGAGCAAACTTTACTCTTTCAAAGCACCTCCATATCCAGGGCAGAATTCACTTCAACGTGTGATTGTTTTCGGAGATACTGGAAAGGTCTGTACTATATATATATATATATATATATATATATATATATCGAGTAAAGTATTAACGAAGATAAATCATTAGTGCCTGAATGTAGGGGTATCATAGATTTTCACAGGATATAGCCGAAGATAGCATAGTTTGACATCATATAACGTATAATGCAGGCAGAAAGAGATGGTTCAAATGAGTACCAAAACTACCAGCCAGGTTCTCTGAACACGACAGACACCCTTACAGCGGATTTGGGTAACTACGATATTGTTTTCCATATCGGTGACCTTCCATATGCAAATGGTTTCATCTCTCAATGGGACCAGTTTACCGAAATGGTTGAGCCCATCGCTTCTGCTGTTCCTTACATGGTGGCTAGGTTTGTTTGAAAACATTTCTACTTTCTCACTTTTATCTTTTCAGATAAAAAAGAACTACTTCAAATATGAAATCATAGAAAAACAAACAGATTGAAATCTATCATTTTGATTTTTTCAGTGGGAACCACGAACGAGATTGGCCGAACTCAGGATCGTTTTACGACACAACAGATTCGGGTGGAGAATGTGGTGTGCCAGCAGAAACTATGTTTTATGTTCCCGCCGAAAATCGGGCTAAATATTGGTACTCTGTTGATTATGGAATGTTTCGATTTTGTATCGGAGATTCAGAACATGATTGGAGAGAAGGAACAGAGCAATATGCATTCATTGAGAAATGTTTTTCGACAGCAGATAGATAGAAACAACCATGGCTTATATTCGCTACTCATCGTGTTCTTGGTTATTCATCAAATGCTTGGTATGCTCAACAAGGATCATATGAAGAACCTGTTGAATTCGTGTTTCTCTTTTAAGAGAATAGTTCTTAATCTTTCTGTTTCACAAAACAGAGTACACTTACTTTTGTTTATCTTTCTATCTGATAAATCAGAGAGAGAGTTATCTTCTAATAATTAAGATAACAACAGTGATAATAAAATGAAAAAAAAATAAATGTAAAATATCCGAGTCGAGGATACCTCTGTCCTTAAGACAATTTACACCCTGTATATCAGTACCAACAGTAATGGTGTATGTCTCCCAGGATAAAACGGATTACCTATCAAAGTAAAGATGGTACCTCTTAGTTATGATAGTCTGACAAACTTTGTAAGTAATATGAACTTCTGAACAATGATCTCTTAAACTCTAATGCTTGAAGATGAAGATGAATGCCCAGGAAATGCTAAAAAAATTGATATTTTGTTTGCTGAATTCTCATGGTATTTATAGGGGTATTGGCACCACTTCGTATGGGTGCCTATAGACGAATGGATGTTTCCTTTGACTGTTTGGGTTACAGATTTAATTTCGACCGTCAAATCTCAACGGATCTATTTAGATCCAGCGCCACAAACGCCTACCGTTAGATCCCCACGGATATATCAGATTTATTGATTAAATCTCAACTGTCGGATTAAATCTCTGGTCTTAAAATCGAATGGCTCCAATCGCTGCGCACATGCAAAGTGCAAAGTGCAAAGTGCAAAGTGCGGGCGCCTCTAAAGCGCCCAATGCGCCCTAAACACCCACGTCGCGCGTGCGCGATGCGTGGTTTGCGTGGTGCAAACCACGCCAAGCATCCCATCATCCCAACCAATCTATTGTTAGTAACATAAGGAAAAGTCTATATAAGGAAGTAAAACTTTCCTTATTTTTCCAATACGGTACTAATACTAAAACTACACGTTTAGTTATCCGTATATTTTTCCCCAAGTAAATCAATGATAACTCATTCATATGAAATCGGATTTTGACAAACTTTATGTCTAAATTCAAGAGCTCGACGAGACGAATCCAATGGTCCATCCTGATCTTGATTTGGACAACGTTTGGTTGCCCAAATTGACCAAAAACAGATCCGGTTTCTACAGAACCCATGGGAAGAAGTAGTTTACAAAAACTATGGCAGAAATATAGAGTTGATATTGCTTATTATGGTCATGTTCATAGTTATGAGAGAACCTGCCAAATTTATGAGGTAAGACACCAACTCGATATAATATTCTACTGCGACGAAAATGCTTCTTGTACTTATGTTTTGCCCTAAGTTGACAACTGAGATTGAAACCGAAAAGGTTTCCCTGATCGGGCATGTCTGACATTGGAGTGACACGGGGTCTCTCTTAATTAGAAACTCGAGCAGAGATCAGCCATCTTCGGCTTTGATACCAAACCCAAACTCATCCCATGTCAATTTTGTCCCCGATTTTCTCGACTAAGATATTTAAGATGAGACTTTGTCTTGACTACAGAATGGAGTCTCTTCTATAACTTAAAACAACAATGTAGTGAATCAGAATAAGACACATCACTAATATAATGTTAATGTTTGTACGAAAATGCTGAATATATGTGTGAACTCAGAAACGTCACATTTCTCGGGGTTATGGAACGGAACGATACATGTCGTAGCAGGAGGAGGAGGAAGTCATCTTTCAGCCTTTGCAACCGGCCCGCCGACAAAGTGGAGTATACACAGAGATTATGACTTTGGGTTTGTGAAGATGACTGCTTTCAACCACACTTCTTTACTCTTTGAATACAAAAAGAGCAGAGATGGGAATGTGTATGATTCATTTACAATTACGAGGGAATACATGGATGTGCTCGCTTGTACCATTGGTAGTTGCTCACCCACCACTTTAGCATCTTAAGACGAAAATAAGAAATTACCTAGAATAACTATATTGTATCCTAGCTCAAAACTTGGAGCAAGGCATTATGTACCAATATGATCAATAAGTTAGAAATATTTCGCAGCTAGAGTATTTAATGTAGTCTTGATAGACGTAGAGTCGTTACTGTACTTGAATAAGAAAATATGTGTGTTTTCCATATAATGCACCAAGAATTGTAATGTAGTCTCAACTCTCAATCCATATGCAACCGTTCTTGTATTTAAATATGAAACTACGTGTACTTTTCGATATTGTGCACATATGGTTTCTAATCTAGTGTCTGTTTATGTAGTATGAAGATGGGCAATCACACTGATGTAACATCCATCTCAATACAACATCATTTTTCATTATTGTGTGCCTTAAAAACCCAGTACCACCTCAGGCTTCTTTATCAAACCAGCCTAGACGCCCAACCCGATGAGAAAACCTAGCCGATATGTAAGACCAAAATAAATGTTAGATCAGAGACTCAAAGTAAGATGGATAGAGAAACAGTATTCTTTCATTAACCAAACTAAGGAGTGATCATCTCCTTATATAGACCAAATACAGAGTTCGGTAATAACAAACTTTCATATTTCTGTTATCTCTAACAGAATTATGAGAAGGTAAAAAAGACATAAATGCCCCTAATACTTATTCTTACTTTATACTAACACTCCTATTACACCTTCTTCTAATAACACTTCTATTACACCTTCTTCTCTCTAACACTCCCCCTCAAGCTGAGGATGGGGAAAACAGCATCAGATTGGATAGAAGAGAGAGAAACAAAGGGTTGGAGAGTCCCTTAGTAAACACATCAGCTAGTTGATTTTGAGAAGAAACATAATCCAATCGAAGTGTACCCGAAGCAACCAATTCCCTTACGAAATGGTAGTCAATTTCGACATGCTTGGTACGAGCATGAAACACAGGATTTGTTGCCAAATGTTGAGCTCCAAGATTATCACATTTCAACACATAAGGAGTATGAACATTGACACCCAATTCAGTAAGCACATAATAAAGCCAGAGAAGCTCAGAAGAAGCAAGTGCAAGAGCTTTATACTCTGCTTCTGTGCTGGATCGAGCCACAGTTGGTTGCTTCTTGGAGCACCAGGCAACCAATGTGGAACCAAGGAATACACAAAACCCACATGTAGACCTTCTGGAATCAGGGCAGCCAGCCCAATCCGAGTCACTATAGGCAGTAAGAGAAGTGTAATCTCCTGGTTTAATCGAAATACCAGAGCCAAGAGATCCCTTAAGATATCTGAATATCCTTTTAACCATTTGAAGATGAACATCTCTAGGGGTTTGCATAAATTGAGCCACATAGTTAACCCCAAAAGCTATATCAGGCCTAGTCATGGTGAGATACTGAAGCCCACCAACCAGACTCCTATAATGAGTAGGATCATCTAGCAGAATACCATCATCTTTGGAGAGTCTTTTCCCAAATGGAATAGGTGTAGCCATTGGTTTAGAGTCAAGAAGCTCTGCTTTTTGAAGAAGCTCCAATGTGTATTTGTTTTGGGTTAACAAAAGACCTGAAGAAGATGGAATATGAGACACCTCAATCCCCAAAAAATAATGCAAGCTACCCAAATCCTTCATAGCAAAAGCCTCTTGAAGTGATAACACCAAAGAGTGAAGCAAATCAGTAGAAGACCCAGTGAGAATGATATCATCTACATAAAGAAGCAAGACCAATGTGTCACCATGAGCCTGATAAACAAACATTGAGTGATCTGTTGCACTTTTCTGAAAACCAAAATCAAGTAAGAAAGAGGCAAATTTAGTATACCAGGCTCTTGGAGCCTGCTTGAGTCCATATAAGGACTTATGAAGGTGACAAACCCAATCTTTCTTAGAGGAATCTACAAACCCAGTGGGCTGAGTCATGAAGACATCCTCATCTAGAACACCATGCAGGAAAGCATTTGACACATCTAACTGCTTGATGTGCCATTGATTTGTTACAGCAATAGTAAGAACAACCCTAATTGTGGAAGACTTCACAACTGGACTAAAGGTCTCTGAATAATCCAAACCATCAAGTTGGTGAAAGCCCTTAGCTACCAGCCTAGCCTTATACCTTTCAATTGAACCATCAGCTTTGAGTTTTGTTTTAAAAACCCATTTACAACCCAAGATATTCATAGAAGCATTTGATGGAACAAGTGTCCATGTTTGATTATGCTCTAGGGCATCAATCTCTTCCTGCATAGCTTTCTTCCATTCAGGATATTTAGAAGCCTGAGTATAACAAGTAGGGTCTGATGGATGCTCAAGCAAAGTCAAATAACACTGAGGTAATGGATGACACACAGAATGATGGGTGACAAAATCAGAAAGATTTCTTGGTTTAAGAGTGCCAGTTTTTGATCTAGTAGTCATAGGATGAGCTGGAACAGTATGAACCATTGAGGAACCTGCATTTCTGTGTGAATAGGCATTTGAGAATTAGAAGGAGAAGGAACAGATACAGGAGTATTCTGAATTTGAGAATTTGAAGGAGAAGGAACAGTCACAGAAGTATTCTGAATTTGAGGAGAGACAGAAGAAGTGGTAAGCATAGGTAACACCACTTGTGTGGATTGAGAAGTATCAGCAATAGGAGAAGAGGATTCAGCAAAAGGAAATGAATCCTCATCAAATATAACATGTCTTGAGATGTATACCCTAGAAGTCTCAGGGTGTAAGCATTTGTATCCTTTGTGAGTAAGGCTATATCCCAAGAAAACACACTTTACAGACTTAGGAGAAAGTTTATCTTGCCTTGTAGAGGCCAAATGAGGAAAGCAAGTGCACCCAAATACCTTGAGAAAAGAATAATCAGGAGTATGAGAGAATAATACCTCATAAGGGGACTTTTGATCAAGAACATTGGAGGGTAATCGATTTATGACATAGGTTGCAGCCTCAAAAGCATCAAACCAATAAGACTTAGGAAGAGAAGCCTGAAAAGATAGAGTATTCCCAACCTCAGTAATCTGTCTGTTCTTTTTTTCAGCAATCCCATTATGCTGGGGAGTATAAGGACATGAACACCTCAATTGAATACCATTTTCATCTAAGAAAAGCTTGAAATCACCTTTAGATAGTTCAGGAGCTCCATCACTATGAAAAATTTTAACAGTAGTGGACAAGAGATTCTCATACATAGCTTTGAACTTCTTAAAGCAGGCCTAGCTCTCTGATCTTAGCCTCATTGGATAAATCCAAAAGTACCTACTATAATCATCCACAAAAAGAATATAGTATCTAGCCCCATTTACTGTTTCAACAGGAGCTGGACCCCAGACATCACAGTGAATCATCTCAAGTGGTGAAGATGTGCTACTAGTAGACAAAGTAAAAGGTTGACATTTACTCTTACCAAGCTGACAAGAATGACAGACTTTTACAAAGTCTTTAGAGTCTAGTTGAATAAGACCTCTTGTGTTTAGTTTCTCTAGCACACCTTTAGCAGTATGGCCAAGTCTATGATGCCATAAGGAAGGAGAAGCTGATAAAGTAGTGTTAAGACTCAATGGAGAAGACTCAGTGTGCACTCAATAGGATATAAGTTGTTAACCATTGGACCTTCTGTAAGAACATCACTTGAGAGTAGATCCTTTATGCTATAGCCCCATGGAAAAAACTCAACAGAACAATCATTGTCTTTTGTAAATTTGGCAATAGACAGTAAGTTCTTCTTCAAATGAGGAACAACTAAAATATTATGCAAGTCAAAATCATGATCTATAGTATTTAGTTGAGTATGGCCAGTGCTCACAATAGGTATAGAAGAACCACTACCAACCATGACTGATTCATGACCTAGATAAGGGGCAGATTGAGTCAGTACCTGAGGATCATTTGTCATATGACTGGAGGCACCTGAGTCAGCAAGCCAAACCTTTGAAGTAACAGGTGTGGCTTCAGCTAATTGACATTCCTCAATAGCAACATTACACTCTTCTGGAGAAGATTCAGTATTATCTTCTGAATTGATATTTTCTTCAATATGAAGACCAGCAAAGCTTTGAGAATTTAGGGGTTTTGAAGGAGTATACCTAAATCTGCATTTGTTTGCTTGATGTCCCCATTTATGACAGATACCACAAGGAATCGAAGTGAAATCAAAATTCACTGCCTTCTGGTTCATAAGTGGATGAGAAGATTGTTGTTGTTGTGAGGAAGATTGATTTTTAGACTCTATCTGGTTTTTAAACCCTTTAGGTTGCACAGATTTAGAGATCACAGGTTTATGTTGTTGATTTGATTTTGACTGATTCAAGCCATGTTTATAGGATGTAAAATTTCGATTTGAACTTTGATTAACATAAAAAGCAGTTTGTTCATCAATTTCTTGAGAGAGAAGCCACTGCTCATGATGAAGTAATTTTGATCTTAATTCAGGAAATCGAATTCTATCATTTCTATTATCTATAGCAATCACAAATTGACTGAATTTCTTTCCTAATCCAGCCAACACTATTCGAATCATCTCTTTTTCAATAACTTTATCATTTACTGAAGCTAAAGAATCAGCTAATGATTTGATCTTGCGAAGATAATCATTGATAGAAGCATTACCTCTTTGGATGTTTTGAATTTGTTTGCGAAGAAAGTCTTGCTTTGCCTCAAATTCCTCAGCATAAACCTCATTCAAATAACTCCAGATCTTGTGAGAAGTTGGAAGACCTAGAACATCTGCTGAAATTGATCTTGAGAAAGTAGCTTTGAGACATGATTTAACAAAATGATCATATTTACGCCAAACTTGAAAAGCAGGATTGAGAATTTCTCTTCCTTCTGAATCGATGATCGAGGTTTCTGGTTGTGATATCGATCCATCCACATAACCGATCAGATCATTGCTAATTAGAATTGATTCGAATTGATCACGCCAGACCAAAAAATTATTCTCATCGAGTTTTTCAGAGATGTAATTTGTGATATTAAGAGTTAAAGGTTGTGATGAAGAAGAAGATGATGATGAAGACGACTCCATGATCAACGAAGGTTTCTCTCTCTAGGATTTAGTTGCGGAAGCAAATTAAAAAACCTAGAAGCTCTGTTACCATGTTAGATCAGAGACTCAAAGTAAGATGGAGAGAGAAACAGTATTCTTTCATTAACCAAACTAAGGAGTGATCATCTCCTTATATAGACCAAATACAGAGTTCGGTAGAGAGAGAATATGAAAGTTTGTTATTATAACAAACTTTCATATTTCTGTTATCTCTAACAGAATTATGAGAAGGTAAAAAAGACATAAATGCCCCTAATACTTATTCTTACTTTATACTAACACTCCTATTACACCTTCTTCTAATAACACTTCTATTACACCTTCTTCTCTCTAACAATAAGTTATCTCATATCTACTGTGTTTGCTTTAGTAATTTAAGGTATGCAACAAAATAATGAGTTATTGAATCAAAATTGTGAGAAGTAGAATGTACATGACCTCGGGCGCATTTAGTTTTGATCGCCATTGATGACTCAATGCACCCAATATTTTGGCAGATACACGTCCGACCTATCTCGAGCCATATTTTCATTTGGAAAATCCATCTTCCCGATCTTTTTTCACAGTATAAGGTAGTATTCTGATAGCCGTATTTTATAAACTTAAACTAGTCACCATCCACCAAGCTCCATCCTGGTGTCTTCTTCAAACCTCCGTCTTTCATCAAATTGCCCAGCCTTAAAACATCCTCCCATTTCCCAGCTCCAGCATACATGTTAGAAAGAACAATGTAAACCCCATGGTTATCAGGGTCTAGATGGAGCTCCACTCATTCCTCCGTCTTTCATCAAATTCCTCAGCCTTGTAACATCATTCATGATGAACGTCAAACACTTCTCATTGACAAAATTGGAGAGATTCCTCAAAACATGAGTGCTCCACTCATTTTATGTAATAAATGTCTGACTTTGATTCCGTTAAACGTCGCGCCGTAAAAGGATGTTATAAAGGCGGATACTGGGGAGGACAGGATAGACATGAGGTTAAGTGGGAGCACAAGAATGGATTGTGTCTTCCGAATTCTTTTAGGAAAAGTGTCTCAAGGCCACTTGATGAGTAGCAACTGAAAAATGTGTGCCCACTCTCAAACGGATTAAAAGTTAATCGTTTGTCTTTTACAGTTGTACTCGGGATCAAGAAATTAAGTCTGAATGACATGACGTATCAGATAAGATGCAAATTGACACGGGAATCGAGCATTGCACTTGTTTTAAGTACAAGTGGGAGTCTGAAGGAGATGTCCTTCGACCAAGATTGCAATGCGAGCAACTTGTCGGATAGGACGATTGATGAAGAAGACCATCAAGTCCGATTGATTTAGAGGTCGTAGTGTTTAGCTAGAAACAAACTATGATCGTCGAATTACGAAGTAATTCGCGGCTAACTTCGATCGGATCCTACAACGGGTTACACATAAGAATGACTATTTAATCAGATGATATGACTACTGGGGTGAGATATATTATCATGGGAGAGTCCTATAAATATATCTCATAGGCCTAAAACAAGTTTAGGCAAAGATAGCAAAAAGACCTGAAAAAGGGGTTTTGGGCCTAAACCGATTGGAGCACTTTTAGGGCTCGGATTGGGCTGATTTTTGGAGTGTCGGTTCCTCTAATAAGGAAAATCAAATCTGACAATTTTGGTGGGGTTTGGACATCACCTCCTCAAGAAATTGAGAAAATATCAACTAGTTGCTATTTTCGGCAATTTCTTTAATATTATTCTGAAGGGTCTTTTAGGAAACTAAATTAGAGGTGGTCTCTTATTATGGTTCTATATAAAGACTCTTAGGGCAGAGAATAAGGTGTGGAATTTCTCTTATAGCTTTTTTACTCTACCACATCAAGTAGAGAAGAGAAAGTAAGCTAATTCCCAAAAGCTATCAACTAGTCATTCAAGAAGTGTTCTTCTTATCAAACTACCATTGGAGTTCTAGCTAGCTTTCAAGGTGGGAGATTAAGTAGTCCATTCGGTATCCCAAGTAGAGGAGCAACAATTGGAGCTTTTGGTGTTCTCAACGCGATTGGAAAGGTTCGAGGGAAAACAAGCGATTGAGGTAATCTTCTAATTTTACTTAGTTAATAATTAGTTTATGCATGATAATCCAGGGAACATACTAATGTTAGACATGAGATGTCTAAGATTCCGCTAAACGACATTAGTAGACACCATAATACCTAACAGTTATCCACCTAACTAATTTAAGGAAGATGACAGTTCACGAGCATTAGCAACAACATCTAATTACTAGGCCCCAATCGAGCAACATGTGGGCACTCCTAATGCCTCTCCTTCCAACTTCCACTCAGATTCTCAAGGAATTACTCGCATTCTCACTCTGGAAGAATACAATAACATTCTATCTCTGATAAAAAAGACAGTGATGCAACAACATCTCAAGCATCGACTAATTTAGCTGGTAAGATTTTTTTAACCACGCTTCTTCTTAGATAGTTGATTGTGGTGCGTCAAAGTCAAACCATGTATCTCCCTACCTTGATTGTTCTATTTCATATGACCTAGCCCCCCCACCCCATCAACTTATGTACAAATTCCAGATGGATCTAATTTTTTAGTTAAGCACATTGGTAAAATTGTATTCTGTAACACTTTATTTATTGATCGTGTATATCATATTCTGAGTTTCAAAATCAGTTTACTTTTCGCGAGTCAATTATGCAGATCATTAAACTGCACATCACTTTTCTCACCTCTTAATTGCATTTTTCAGGACCTACCGACGAAGGTTTTGATTGGTCAGGCTGAAGAAATAGATGGTCTATATTATCTTCGTAGGTCTCCCGTACTTCTTAGCATGAATAAGCCTTTTGATGTTTGGAATTGGCACCTCAGACACCCTAGTCTAGATCGTTTGAATTTATTAGAAAAACAATTTAGTTATATTTCTTCTAGTAGTCAAGATTGTACAGTTTGTCCACGGGGAAAACAAAACAAACTTCTTTTTAATTAAAGTGATTCTAGTTTTTTTTTCTTTTCAATTATTGCATGTTGATATATGGGGGTCGTTGACAGCTCCCTCTCTGGCCAATGCACGTTATTTTCTTACAATCGTGGATGACTACACCTGATGTATATGGGGTTTTCTCATGCAAGCAAAATCAGATACCATGAAATACTTAAACTATTTCTTTAATTTTGTGAAGAATCAATACCGCAAATCTATGAAAACAATTTCCTATAGATCCAAATCAACTATATTATCTCCAATCCAAATTTTCCGTTTCGATAACAGAAGTGAATTCTTATAGAAAAACTTCAATCTTGGTTTGTATCCAATGGTATTATTCACCAGATAAGTTGCGTCTCTACTCCTCAACAAAACAGAGTTATGGAACGTGAACACAGTCATCTTCTAAATGCAGCGCGAGAATTGCGCTTCCAAGCGAATCTAACAATTAGGTTTTGGGGTCACTCTAACAAATCTCAATGGTATTAACTTCCACACACTTAATAAAGAAAATGCCAACACCGATCTTATCTAACAAATCTCCACATGAGATGATGCTAGGAAAATTACCAGATTATTCCTCTCTTAAAGTCTTTATTTGTCTGTATTTTGGACGAAACACAAAAATATCTTATAAATTTGATCCATGTGCCAAACCAGGAATTTTCTTAGGTTACCCATTTGGTAAAAAGGGTTACTCTATTTTTGACTTAGAATCTACTCAAATTTATCATTCACGGGATGTGAAGTTTTTTTAGGATCGCTTCCCTTATAACTCGAATGGTGTCTTGGATTCTATATATAATTCATCCCCACCTTTGTCCACATTCAATTTTGCTAACTTGGATGATGATTTATCAAATTCAACTTTTAATACGCCTCCTGACCATCTTCTAATGACATCTTCTCCTGAAGTCTCAGAATAATTCATTGATACACCACATGAGGTCTCATATGATTTAAACTCACCAACTACCACAGGTATTAATGTTCCTGAAGGAGTTGAAGGAGATGTCCTTCGACCAAGATGGCAATGCGAGCAATATGTCGGCTAAGAAAATTGATGAAGAAGATCATCAAGTCCGATTGATTTAGGGGTCGTAGTGTTTAGCTAGAAACCAACTACGATCGTCGAATTACGAAGTAATTCGCGGCTAACTTCGATCGGATCCTACATCGGTTACACATAAGAATGGGTATTTAATCAGATGATATGACTAGTGGGAGTGTGATATAACATTGGGAATGCCCCATAAACATATTTCACAGGCCTAAATAGAATTTGGGCAAAAGATAACAAAAAGGCCCGAAATAAGGGTTTTGGGCCTAGGCCGGTTCGGGTACTTCCGGGATTCGGATTGGTGAATTTTGGAGGGTGAGTTGCTGACATACCCAGTAGTGTGCACGCAAAATTTCGTGGTGTTTGGACACCTCCTCCTTAGGGAATTTAGAAAATATCATTAATTGCTATTTTCGACTATTTCCTTAAATCTTATTCTAAAGGGTGTTTTAGGAAACCTTTGAGGAGGTGTATTCTCATTAGGGTTCTATATAAACACTCTTAGGACAGAGAATAAGGTGTGGAATTTCTCTCTAAGCTTTCTTACTCTACCACATCAAGTAGAGAGGAGAAAGTGAGCTAATTATTTCCAAGCTATCTTCTAGTCAAGCAAGAAGAAGGTCTTCTTATTATCAAACCACCATTGGAGTGCTAGCGAGCTTTCAAGGAGGGAGATTAAATACACCGTTCGGTGTCCCAAGTAGAGGAGCTACGTTTGAAGCTCTTGGCCTTCTTTAATCTATTCAACTAGCTCGAGGGAAATAGCGATTAAGGTAATCTACTATCTTCCCATTAGTTAATTACTAGTTTTGCATGATGATCTTGGGGATACTAGTGTTAGACATTAGATGTCGTTATCCGCTATAAACACTAGTATAAGGGTATAATTCCCTACAGTTCCAACCCGCCCCGTAAGAGATATACTACAACCAACTTATTTAAGAGATTACGTATGTTCACGTTCTGTTGTTCCAAGTATACATTGGATATATTAAAAGATTCTGGCCTTACAGGAGTGAAGCCATGTTCATCCTCGATAGATCAACATCCAAAGCTTCTTCTAACGGCTGGTGATCCTCTCGAGGATCCACAACGATACCGATATCTCATTGGTCGTTTATAATATGTTACAGTGACTCGATCAGATCTTACATTTTCTATCAATTACTTAAGTCAGTTTATGCAAAACCCGCGTACCTCACACATGGATGTAGCTACTCGTGTTCTTCGATATCTCAAAGGTACAATAGGTCATGGTATTTTTCTTTTTTCCACTAGCTCTCTCTCCTTCATTGGTTTTTCCAACTCTGATTGGGCTAGTTGTCCTATCACTCGTCGATCGACTACTGGATACTTCACAATGTTAGGGCAAAGTCCTCTATCCTGGAAGTCTAAGAAACAACCTATTGTGTCTCTTTCGTCTGTGGAGGTTGAATATAGGGCCCTCGCTAACCTAACTGCTGAATTGCAATGGCTTCGATATTTATTCATTGATCTCCATGTTCCAATTAGTCAACCATTCATGGTATATTGTGACAACATGGATGCTATTCACATTGCAGAAAATCTAATTTTTCACGAGCGTGCAAAATATATCAAGTTAGATTGTCATTTTGTTCGGGAGGAAATTGCATCTCGACTAATATCTCCAACTTATATTCGATCAACAGACCAAGCGGCTGACATTTTCACGAAACCACTTGGGTCCGAACAATTTCAACGTCTACTTAGCAAGTTGGGTGTGTGTAAAGTTTCTCCTCCCGCTCCACCTCGAGGGGGGTATTGATTGAAGAATTCCATGCATACGTGGAGATGAAATCAACCGAATGGATGAGGTGTACAACAATTCAAATTCCATCAAGCAGGGACATACATGTGAAGAATGGGTCAAGATGGACCAAGTCTCCTATAGATTAGTTATAGTTATTTTATTTATATTAATCTTTTCTCTTTGTAACAACTTAGATCAGTACTTATCTTTATCCTTGTAATCAAACTTAGGGTGCTTCTAAAGATACCGGGCCAAAAGGTTGTTAACGGACGGACTCTATTAGCACCACGTCCAACAACTAATTTCTATGTTAGCACCGGTCTAATCTGTAAGCACCCGTCTAACTTAACCCTAACTTTCATCCAAATCTCACAATTTGAAAATCAATTTGAGGGAAAACCTTCACATGAGAATCACCTAGTGACTTAGACTTACCAAAAGTTTACCATAATCTCAATCTCCTCGAAAACTTGACCATACCTCTGCGCCCTATGAGTGCCACTTTAAATAGTTGTTGTGTTTGCCTTGATTTCATTGATTCATTGATTCATTGAACTATAGCCTTCAAAGTAGTTTACATTTCCTTTTAAGATGCACTAGTCTAGGCAAGCAATAAAAGCATATACCTTTGTTCATTAGTTTTGGCTTTTTCGTGTATACTAGCAATTTATTTTCCCACTCGATTTCACCTGTTTCTGGTGGAGCTTTGGTAGCTTCTCTCAGTCTCTCATTTGTGAGAATTCCACGAAACAACATACACGTTTGGCTATGGTCAATCGCAGACACCATAAAGAACTTGAGGCTATGCCTTGTATACACGCATCATATTCCTTTTGTTTTGGAAGAAGATGGAAGAAGCAAACGTTGATGTTCACTTTAAAAACCGGTATTTATAGAGAATTCGGGTTGATGGTCATTGATCCGAGTCAATAAAATGGCCGCCCGCTAACAACTTTTTGGCCCGTGCCTTTAAAAGTAACCTCAAACTTATATAAATAGAAGAAACCACCACTCGACTAATTAGTTGAGTTCCAGAGAACAAATTAATTGTCCTTTGATTTTAATATTAATATTTTCTTCTCTTATCATACATCAAACACGTGATAATTAATGTTTCCCTCAAAATTGAATCACCCAAAAGTTATTCTAAATTAATACGATAAATCACTTTTAAATCTTTCAACAAAAAAAATCACTTCGAAATATATTATATTTCCCATGTGAACCAAACTTTTATATTAAAGCATTTTATTGAAAGGAATTGTTATCTAGTCCGTGTGACTTTTGTTTAGCAGATTTGTATGTGAAATTACTCATAAATTAATAATTGAAATCTTTTGTTAACTAATAAAATATAGACAAAAATATAGTAATAAACATCTAAATTTCCTATCTTGTTATTTACTTTATTATTGTAAGTTATTTTCTGAATAACTACAATCGATAAAAATATATCATAAGAAAACGTAGCTACAACGCGCATCTTTTTTTTTGATGAGGAAATTAAACTAAAAACAACCATCCTTACAAAGCACACTAATTTAAAGCAGAAATAAACGGTGGAACTACATTCCAAATTTTCTTCTGACCATTGGTTCTATCCCATTTTGCTAGTGCATTTGCTTTAGAATTACATTATCTGGGTACGTGAGTGGAGACGATTTCTGTAAATTGATTCCTGAGTGCCGGCGACGTAGAAATGATTCGTCTCGATTGCCAATGAAGACCATCACTTTGGTTATTGGCGAAGTTGATAAGGTTAAGATTATCACTTTCGATGTGAGCGTATTTGATATGAAGTTGAATTACCCACATGAGACTGAAATGAAGGGCTAAACTTTCGCATTCTTCTGGATTTTGACCACGAACTGTATCTGATGCTGCTATAACAAAATTTGCTTTCTCATCATGAATGATACATCCAATTCTAGCCGGTTCTGTAAGTTTCAGAAATGAAGCATCTACGTTAATCTTGAGGAATGGTGTCGATGGAGGCTTCCATTGTTGTTGCTTTGGTTTTTCCTTGCATTTGTTTGTTAGTATAGATTCAATTTTCAGTGGTGTGGTAGATGTTTGCTTGATTCTTTCAATGATCTGAAAGGTGGTTTGCTTAATTTATTGAAAGCAATTTTCGCATCTTGCTTTCCATATAAACCAAAGTATTTTTGCATATAGAGTAGTATGTTTCTCATCTAATAGTTTTCGTTGTTGGATCCATTGTGAAACTGTGGTTAAGTGTTCCGATCGTATCTGGAAGTGAAACCATATAGCTCTAGCGTAGTCACAGTGTAACATCACATGGTCTAAAGATTCGTTAGCATTGTAATTAATATAGTTATATATATATTGTCAATAAATTTACCGATTTTGTCTCTAACTGGTAAGATATTAGTGCAGCATTTCCGTAGGAATAGTTTTATGCGCGGTATCGTGTTCATATTGCAAATGAAAAACCAGTCTGTTGCGTCATGCATTGGTTTGTTACTGCCTGTTCTCAAGTAATTATACATAGATTTGATCGAAAATTTACCTGATTTGGTTAAAGACCATATTGCTGCGTCCTCTTTTTCAGCCTGCAGTTGAATACTTAAAATAACACTACATGTTTCCTTATCAAAACAACTATTAATCAAGTTAGTATTCCAGTTGTTATTATTAATGAGTTGGGCAACCCAAGTGAGGCTAGAGTTGTTCTAGTTAGCTATGGGAGGGGGGTGATTGGGGATCCAATGGTCTTGCCAGATGTTAATATGCTCGCCTTTATTGACATCCCAGAAGACTAAATTGTTCACTTGGCTGAACTGTTTGCTGATTGTTTTCTAAGGCCAAGAATGGTTTTGTTTCAAGGCGGTGGGTTTGGCAGATTTAGGGAAATATTTGGCTTTGAAGACCTGAACACAAACCGATTGAGGGTTGCTAATAAGACGCCAATTGATTTAGTTGAGAAAGACTTGATTATCAAGGTTAGGGAGACGAAGACCAAGACTTCCTAATTTCCGTGACTTACAAATTGCGACCCAGTTGATTGTGTGAAAGATTTTGGATTTTCTCCACCATAAAGTCCTCTGAAGGGACTCAATGCTGTTACAAATGTCTTTGGGGATGGCAAAACACTACATTTAGTATCGGGGAACGACCGCTGCAATTGTAGAAATTACAATTGAGCGACCAACTTGAGATAAGAGGTTAGTTTGCCACTTGGAGAGTTTGTTGTAAATAGAAAGATGCACGTTGATTCCCTCCTAACCCAAATCAACGTGCATCTTTCTATTAATAAAATTCGGACAAGACTAGCAAGATGGAAGAGAAAGATCATTTCTCACAGCCGAGTGTACAACTTTGATGAAGGATACTCTACTACCTCAGAGCACCATCAATCAACAAGATAGGCTAGAGAGGAATTTCTGGTGGAATCAAGAAGAGGATGAATAAAAAATGCACTTCATCCTCTGGATTTAGTCCACCTCTGGAGTTACTCCAGAAGGCTACAAAACTCGGGGTGTTAGGCATTAGGTCGCTAACTAAGGTCAATCAGTCTCTGGTCGTTAAATTAACCTGGAGATTTCTGATTCAACCAAACTCTACTTGGGCCAAACCAGTACTGCTAAGAAGGTTTATATAAAGGGAGACTAATCCTCCCACCATTTAGTGTACTGGTAGGGCACCCCTCTTAAGCCCATGAGGTCTTGGGATCGAGTCTCGGTGGAAGAAGTTTATTATCAAATATTATCTCATGTAATTTAAGCACTAAATAGAGTAGATGTCGTCGGACTTTAGGCTCTTTGTTGGACGGTATCATCAAAATCCATGGCGTATAAGATCGACGGTCCTTGAAGTGCAAGCACATCTTGCGAGATTTCAAGCATCATTCTTTCTATCATCCCACGTGTTGACAACATGTTTGCCGAGAACATTGCTAAATCATCTCTTGATCCTTGTCATGCTTTTTAAATTTGCTTTTAATCCCTGAGTTTGTAAGGATTGAAAGTAAAAGTCTTTAACTTCATTGTAATCATCATTAACTAATTTTGCATTAAATCTATTTAAATTTCCCAAAAAAGTTTTGGTGAAACCTATTTTTTCATAGTTAATTACAGGGTATAAGGTTAGCAAGATCTAGGGGTGAAACTAAAGAATGTGAAAAAGACTGAAAGACCGTCGAAAATTGAACCAGATAGGACAAAAAAAAACCTAGACGACGAACACTCAAAGAACATATCTGGTCTGTTCTTCAACAGAACAGTTCCGGTCTGTTGAAGAACAGACCCGATCTGGTCTGTTCTTCAACAGGCCAGATCTGGTCTGTTCTTCAACATGCCAGATCGTTCTGTTGAAGAACGGACCAGTTCCGGTCTGTTCTTCAACAAACCGGAACTCCGGCGAAGGGAAACCCCTTCGCCGGAGTTTCTAGAGAGAGAGAGAGAGAGTGAGTGATTTTTTTTTTTTCATGGCCGGCCGGAAAATTTTGCGGCCGGCGACCTAATCGGAGAAGAGAGAGAGAGAATGGTAGGGAGAGAGAAGATGAGGTGGAGAGAGAGAGAGAGAGGTGAGGTGGGGGTTTTTTATTTTTCCCTCTAACAACTTACAAAATAAAATTGTCAAACAAAATTGACCAACGTTTGACCAAGTCTTCACACCCCGAAAACTATTTTGCTTTCCCCAAAGCGCTGGCCTTAATAAAGTTAGATATTATTTTTTTACTGAAATCTGTTGTTCCTGTTTTTATTCTTGTTTCGATACTATGAATGTTAAATTATGAATGTGTGGATTTTATTTCAATCACAACATATAATCAATAAGGGTAGTTCTAAAAGCATCACCGTAGTTGTCATTGGCGCCCTCCTCAAGACATCTTTTGGAGGGGGGAGCGAGGAAATATGACGCCAATAATATATTGGTGACGCGTTCTTAACATTACCCAATCACTTATCAAGTTGATTATGATCAACTACCAATTAGGTTTGAAATACATTTTATCTAGATTTGATATTTTTGCAATATCGTACGAAAAAAATTACGTGTTGTGTGAGAATAGTCTCATACCCAAAAATGGAAGTTGTATAATGTGGAATATCAACAATGTATTTTACCTAACTCTTAAGCTTGCATAATCTTATAATGCTTAGGTGGACAGGATTATTCTTTCAACACGTAAGATTTTACTATATATTGTGAATTATTTGAACTCAGAGCATCTCCAATGGGACACACAATCTCTAACACTTAGAGTGCCACATAGACTTTTTGAAGTTTTTGTTAAAAAATCATCTCCAATGGAACATTTTATTGGACACTCTAATATGAGGTGAACACATTTATTATAGAGTGTCTAGAGAGAGAAACTCTAAAATGAGAGTGTCTACTTAAGACTCTCTAAGTGTTACTTTTAAATTTCAACCAATAAAAAATCTTTCTTTCAACTACTTTTTATCTGTTGAATTGAAGAAGGACATGTGTATTAAGTAGAGAAACTTTAGAGATCTCCATTGGAGACCAACAAAAATTAGAGCGTCTCTCTATTGACATTTAAGAAAGACAATCTCTATTGACCCTTGACAACTAGGACTTTTAGAGTGTTTGTTAGAGTGTCCCATTGGAGATGCTCTTAGATGTTCACAAACTTAATTTAATATCAATCCCAAGTCTAGATGATGTAAACCAATGAGAAATTACAAAGGCATTTCCTGTAACGGTTAAAGGAGTTTCCCTCAAAGCAATTTTTTTTTTTTGAAAATTCGACTACGGTCTACGTTAGTCATTACAAGGCATAGATGCATCATGGAGATGTAATGAGCACGATAACCGCGTAATTTAAACTGAGAATGAAAGAGGCCTAAAGCCCGACAATGAAGAGGCCTAATGCCCGTCAAATTATTACATTATTCATAGTCTAAATTATATAGGATAAATTTTGATGGCAACTGCTTCCACCGAGACTCGATCCCACGACCTCATGGTCTTAAGAGGGGTGTCCAACCGTTACACCAAAGGGTGGTGGACTCCTCAAAGCAAATTTGAGAGAGAATATGTGAGGAGACGTCTTTAACTTATTGGGAGCGCCCTTAAAAGTTCAATTGCTACAATTGCTCCATGTCGCCCACCAGATAACGCTTATTAATTGTTTAGGGTGTTTTTGGATGAGGAATCATGAATCCAAGTAATACTTATTCGTTTGTTTGACAACTCATAAGAATCCTATGATTTATATTCATGAGTAATTGGGATTCATGAATCCAAGTAATATTTTTTGGGTTGTTTGGCAACTCATAAGAATCCTATGATTTATTATCGTTTTAGTATCTTTGAACACTTATTTAGAAAAAAACGGTTGTCCAAAAAAATCTGCTTTTGGGAAAAAATAATTTTAAAAAAACAATACTGATTTTTGAAAAAAAAATAAAAAAAAAATAATTTTGTTGAAGGAAATATTTTTTTGTTGATTTTAAGTTTGAAATTTAGGTTCATTAATCCAAAATCCTAACAAATCCTAAGGGGTAGGGTAGGGTAGGATTTTGGTCCAATACAAAATTTACAATTAAGAATCTTTCGGATTCAAGAGTCCTAAGATTTTTGGTAGTCAAATAAACCAAAGATTCATGATTCCTACCAAATCCCACTTTGAATCTTGCAAATTTAAATATAAGAGTGATTAAGAAAAACATCATAAGCCTAATTGTCAATTTTAATACAACTTTTTGCGAGCTAATTGGGAGTCCATGATCTTAGAGTCATCCTGTCAAATCTTTTCAATCAATGCAAAGGGAGATGAGGCCACCTCAGCTTGTTGGGATTTTGTTGGGGAACACTCTCATGCTTTATATGTTTGTGGTAGAGAGAGAAATAGGAGACCAGAGAGAGAGAGAATACGAGTCCATGAGGTAGCAAGGCCCCTATATATAGTTCAACTTCAAAGATAGAGAAATCAAAATCATCTTATCAACATTTGATGATAATGAAGAGTTTATCTCTCAATTCTTTGGCGTGTTTATTGTTACTATGTTTGTCTTTGGGTGTTCATGGAAATCAAGATTACTACTCAACTCATGAAGAATTGATGGGTGTTCAACCATTGTCCAAGATCTTAATGCACAACCTTGAACTTGGGTTTCATGATGATGCTTCCATTAAAGCTTATCCTAATGTTCTTGGTTTGAAGGTAACTAATTAACTCTACTTACCCTTTTTAGTTGAGCAAGTATTTTGAGGCCAGATCACACAAAATATCTTGACTTCTTGATCCATTCATTATGGATCAGATTGCTCAATATTAGGAAAACAATGGTCTAAATTAAATCATTTTAATTCCATTTTTTTAATGGTTATTCTCTTGAATATTCTATCAAATATTAAAAGAAAACTGTTCTCCTCCATGTTGTTGGTCTGTTGAGTTATGGACTAGTAGGTGCCACGTGATTGTTACAGAGTTTTCTATTTTATGTTCATGGTAGAATTCTTACTCATCTTTTCTGAAAACTTCATTAAAATTACTCTCTCCGTCTCAAATTAAGAGACCCAGACGTAAAATCCTTCAAAATTTTCACGTATTATTTCTTCCACTTATACCCTCCTTTAATGTTCATATTTGTGTGATTTTTTTTTTTAGACTAAATCTGAAATGAATTTCTTTACCTAAAATAGGTGGAAGAAAATTGGATTTCAATTTAATGGTCAAATTATTGGGTTTTGGTATAGGAAGAACACTTTTTAGCAAAGGCAGTGCATTAGATAGGGAGAGCACTCTTTTTAGAATAGGGAGGGCTAAACATTTTTTTTAAATATCTCAAATTTATACTTTGGTCCCTCCCATCAAACTATTTTGGACCAAAAGAGAGAGAAGAAAGTATCTTCCTGTTCGACTAAAAACCTTCGAGAGAGAAGAGAGAATCTTGTTCGACCTAAAAGCTTCGATCAAATCAAAGAGAGAGAAGAGAGATAAACATCCTGAAAAGGGGGAAAACCCTAAATCTATTTGATTCTATCAAAAAGAGAGATATAGAGACAGAAACCTAAACCCTAGATGACTAACACAATACTCATCTCTATAGAGAGTTTGTAATTCTTGTTATTGCTTGATTTCTCCATAGATTTTTAGGGTTTTACACTAACTAAAGTAACTTTTGAAGATTTCAAGTATCAATATTGCAATGAAGAATATAAACAAGGATGTAACTCGAAAAATATATAAGTGACATTTACATAAAAGAAATTTCGCTTAGCCTAAATAAAAATTCACGAATAACAACTGAAAATTTAAAAAAAAATTCGGCCAGAGCGGTTGAAAAAACAGACTAATTTCAGCCATCTCAGACGAAATTTATTACTATTTTCAGCAGGACCGACCGAAATTTGTTATCTTTTTCAATCGACTCAACCGAAATTTGTCGTCTTTTTCAGCCATTATGACCGAAATTTGTTGTCCTTTTCAGCCGACCCTACCGAAATTTGTTGTCTTTTTCAATCGATCCAACTGAAAATTCTTTACGAAAAAAAACGACCTAAAACCCTAAAACGTTTGTTCAACCATAGAGGAAGACCAGAAAATGATATTTCTTTACCTGAGACATATTATCTTAATTATAAATGTCTTTGTTTAAGTCGATAACTTCGTTTAAGTCGATGTCCTTGTTTAAGTCGATGGTTTCGTTTAAGTCGATGTCTACGTTTAAGTCAAAGGAATCTTCTTTCTTGATGTAGGTTGCCTCCTTCATTAACGGTGATTCCTCATTCATGAGATCTCGAGGCATCATTAAAAGCTCGAAACTAAGACTATAGTGATGATAAATTTTGCAAGTTTTTTAATAGCAATGGTGATGTTGATAGTAGTGACGGTATGAGGGTTTTGGTTGTTTACGTGAGAGAAACTACAAGTGAATAAAATATTAGATTTATTATTAATTTTTATCTAAGTCCTTCTATTTTGGCACTATTTATTAAGTGATCCTTATAACGCCCTCCTTAAACTGATTTGGTAAAGGAAGAGCAAATACATAAATTGACATTTCTAACGCACTGCCTTTACTAAATAGTGCTCTTCCTATACCAAAAACCAAATTATTTTGGGTAACAATCTAAATTGTTCCTAATATTAGATGGTATTTTTCTTTTCAATTGGATGGTATTTTGTCTTCCAAATTAGATGGTTACCAATAATCAAGCAAATACAAATAGACTTCTTATAGAATTCCTCCATTCACACAAATATTCACAAAAAAATTGTTGAAACTTGAAATTTTTTTGGAGGTAAATTTAGATGAAATTTAAATTTAAACTTTTTGCAGGTAAAATTAAAGAATTATTTTTTAGTCAAGCAAAATTTGATTTAGTGTATGTTAATTGAATAAAATTAAAGGACAAAATATTCATAGTAAAAAAAAATTAAATAAATATTCTTATTAAGCAACTTTGATTTAGTTACCTTTTTAGTTGTTGGGTCAATAAATGTGTGAGTACAAATGTGTAATATAGAGATAAAGGGTAATGTTGGAAGTTTAATGAGTTTTATATGATAAAAAGGAAAATGAGTCTTTTATTTTGAGACAAACCAAAAGGGAAACTGAGTCTCTTAATTTGAGACGGAGGGAGTATATACATTCAAATGTAAAGTGCATCATAAAGGAAAAGAATTGACTAGACACAAATATCCTACAGATAGAGAATTAAAGACCCTAAAGGTCGACAAAAAGATCATGTAGATCGAGAATTAAAGACCCTAAACGTCGACAAAAAGAAACTTACAACAATAATATTAAACTAATAAATGTGAAATCTTGATAGTTCTCTTCTCTTGACTTGTAATTTCATCTTCAATCTTCTTGAATTGTTCATCGTAAAATTCAGCGATATTGAATCTTCTTTTTTCACTGACATCTTTATCCAATCTTGATGGTGCAGACCAGCTTTCTGTGCTGCCAGTGATACCAACCGCTTTGATATACCTGGACCTTATAGTTTGAAAAGACCTCACCAAAAAAAATTGTTTAACCTCTTAAGAGGAACACTACACTCCGACCCACCATCCATGTAAAATTACTTTACAACAAATAAATAATAATAGTGGAAATAATAACAAGCGAAATGTTGCTTACACGATATTAAGCGGCTAAAATTAAAGCACATAATAATTTTGTAATAAAATTGACACAAGAACACAGGGGAAAACAAAAAGTTGTTACCATGTGATGAGACCTTTATAACAAAAAGATTTGTTGATTTTGATTTTTTTTTATTTTTTTCGGTTGGACAGGGAGAGAGCAGTCAATGGATGACTGTTGAATTTATACATCCGAATCCATCACCAGAAGATTGGGTGGCAGTTTTTTCTCCGGCCATATTTAAGTAACTTTTTTTTTTGACAAAATTAAATTTCGTTTCAATTTTATTACCCTTATTACACGCATTTCTCCCTTCTATATATTTTCTTTTTCTCCCTTCTATATATTTTCTTGAACTAACATAAATAATTTTATTATTATAGTGCTTCCACATATGATCCCACTATGGGGAATCCTTCTTACCTCACCCCATTATTGGTCTCTGCTCCTATTAAGGTTTGTATTTAAGAAATTTACCCTCCTCTTGTTGTTTAGTTACCGAGTTAAATGTCCTTCTCCTATATGGAACTATTCTCACAGGTTCAACTTGTGTATTATTTCAGTACCAATTTGCAAATCACTCAACTCCAAACTATGTAAAGATTGGAAATGGATCTTTGAGATTTCGTCTGATCAATCAGAGATACTACTTTGCCTTTGGTTTATTTTCTGGCGGTCTTTCTCAGGTAAAAAGTTCTTGCACTCAACAAGTACGAGTTAGTTAGTGAAGTGAGATTATTGGATAAACAATTCTTAAAGAAATATTCATTTGGATAGACAAATCTTTGATATTGACCCTAGTTTGGTTCGAAATTTGCAGCCAAAGTTAATAGCGGTTTCGAATAAGATTGCATTTGCAAACCCAAAGGCGCCTCTTTATCCACGTCTAGCAATCGGAAAGTCATGGGACGAAGTAAGTACTTAACATTTCCTTTCAATTATATCATATTATATACGCAGTAGGCTTTCTTAAAAAACGATTATACGCTTCTAACCTATATATTAATGCAGATGACAGTAACATGGACAAGTGATTATGACATAGATGAAGCGATTCCTTTCGTTGAATGGGGAATCAAAGGCGAAGAGAAATCACGTTCTCCCGCTGGGACATTAACATTCACCCGAACCAGCATGTGTGGTACGATTTATTTTACCTTCATTTCCAATCTATCAACCACACTTATGTTACATACATTGCATATTCATATCGTATTATATGGAACATCTGTCAGGACCACCTGCTCGAACAGTAGGTTGGAGAGAACCAGGATTCTTCCATACAAGTTTCTTAAAGAATTTGTGGCCTAATCTCCCGTAAGTTTATCACATCGATTATGCATAATTGGTGACGAAAATCCCATTTATACGAACTTGACATATAACAATATAAATGTGTGTTTATGTATGTGTAGATATACATACAAGTTGGGACACAGATTGAACAACGGAACATATATATGGAGCAAAGTTTACTCTTTCAAAGCACCTCCATATCCAGGGCAGAATTCACTTCAACGTGTGATTGTTTTCGGAGATACTGGAAAGGTGTGTACTATATATATATCGAGTAAAGTATTGACGAAGATCTTTATTTATGGACTATGAGATCAATCATTAGTGTCCGAATTTAGGGTTATCAAAGGATTTCACAGGATATAGCAGAAGATAGCATAGTTTGACATCATATAACGTATAATGCAGGCAGAACGAGATGGTTCAAATGAGTACCAGAACTACCAGCCAGGTTCTCTAAACACGACAGACACCCTTACAGCGGATTTGGGTAACTACGATATCGTTTTCCATATCGGTGACCTTCCATATGCAAATGGTTTCATCTCTCAATGGGACCAGTTTACCGAAATGGTTGAGCCCATAGCTTCTGCTGTTCCTTACATGGTGGCTAGGTTTGTTCGAGCATTTCTACTTTCTCACTGTTATCTTTTCAGATAAAAAAGAACTACTTCAAATATGAAATCATAGAAAAACAAACAGTTTGAAATCTATCATTTTGATTTTTTCAGTGGGAACCACGAACGAGATTGGCCGAACTCAGGATCGTTTTACAACACACCAGATTCGGGTGGAGAATGTGGTGTGCCAGCAGAGACTATGTTTTATGTTCCCGCCGAAAATCGGGCTAAATATTGGTACTCTATTGATTATGGAATGTTTCGATTTTGTATCGGAGATTCAGAACATGATTGGAGAGAAGGAACAGAGCAATATGCATTCATTGAGAAATGTTTTTCGACAGCAGATAGACAGAAACAACCATGGCTTATATTCGCTACTCATCGTGTTCTTGGTTATTCATCAAATGCTTGGTATGCTCAACAAGGATCATATGAAGAACCCATGGGAAGAAGTAGTTTACAAAAACTATGGCAGAAATATAGAGTTGATATTGCTTATTATGGTCATGTTCATAGTTATGAGAGAACCTGCCAAATTTATGAGGTAAGCCACCAACTCGATATAATATTCTACTGCGACGAAAATGCTTCTTGTACTTATGTTTTGCTCTAAAGTTGACAACTGAGATTGAAACCGGAAAGGTTTGCCAGATCGGGCATCTCTGACATTGGAGTGCCACGGGGTCTCTCTTAATGAGAAACTCGAGCAGAGATCAGCCATCTCCGGCTTTGATACCAGACCCAAACTCATCCCATGTCGATTTTGTCCCCGATTTTCTCGACAAAGATACTTAAGATGAGACATTGTCTTGACTATAGAATGGAGTCTCTTCTATAACTTAAAACAACAATGTAGTGAATCAGAATAAAACGCATCACTAATATACATAATACATATCTTAGAGGGGATTGATGTTAATGTTTGTACGAAAATGCAGAATATATGTGTGAACTCAGAAACGTCACATTTCTCGGGGTTATGGAACGGAACGATACATGTCGTAGCAGGAGGAGGAGGAAGTCATCTTTCAGCCTTTGCAACCGGCCCACCAACAAAGTGGAGTATACACAGAGATTATGACTTTGGGTTTGTGAAGATGACTGCTTTCAACCACACTTCTTTACTCTTTGAATACAAAAAGAGCAGAGATGGGAATGTGTATGATTCATTTACAATTACGAGGGAATACATGGATGTGCTCGCTTGTACCATTGGTAGTTGCTCACCCACCACTTTAGCATCTTAAGACGAAAATAAGAAATTACCTATAATAACTATATTGTATCCTAGCTCAAAACTTGGAGCAAGGCATTATGTACCAATATGATCAATAAGTTAGAAATATTTCGCAGCTAGAGTATTTAATGTAGTCTTGATAGACGTAGAGCCGTTACTGTACTTGAATAAGAAAATATGTGTGTTTTCCATATAATGCACCAAGAATTGTAATGTAGTCTCAACTCTCAATCCATATGCAACCGTTCTTGTATTTAAATATGAAACTACGTGTACTTTTCGATATTATGCACATATGGTTTCTAATCTAGTGTAGTATGAAGATGGGCAATCACACTGATGTAACATCCATCTCAATATAACATCATTTTTCATTATTGGGTGCCTTAAAACCCAGTACCACCTCAGGCTTCTTTGGCAAACCAGCCTAGAGGCCCAACCTGATGAGAAAACCTAGGCCATATGTAAGACTAAAACAAGTTATCTCATATCTTCAATATTGGCTTTAGTAATTTAAGGTATGCAACAAAATAATGAGATAATGAATCAAAATTGTGAGAAGTAGTACGTACATGACCTTGGCATTTTGTTTCGATCGCCATTGATGACTCAATGCACCCAATATTTTGGCAGATACACCTCCGACCTATCTCGAGCCATATTTTCAGTTGGAAATCCATCTTCCCGATCTTTTTTCACGGTATAAGGTAGTTTTCTGATAGTCGTATTTTATAAACTTAAACTAGTCACCATCCACCAAGCTCCATCCTGGTATCTTCTTCAAACCTCTGTCTTTCATCAAATTCCTCAGCCTTAAAACATCCTCCCATTTTCCAGCTTGAGCATACATGTTAGAAAGAACAACATAAACCCCATGGTTATTAGGGTCTACATGGAGCATCTTCTTCCCCACTCTCTCTGCAATTTCGACATTCCCGTGGTTCATACATGCAGCCAATAAAGCTCCTAAAATAACAATGTCAGCCTTCCAAACCATACCATTAATCAATTCCTCAGCCTCGTGTAACCTCCCACCTCGTCCAATAAGATCAACCATGCAACCATAATGCTCAATCTTCGGCTCTATCTTATACACATTTTTCATCGAGAGAAAAAATTCATAGCCGACATCGACCAAACCAGCATGGCAACAAGCCGATATTACCCCAACAAATGTGACATCAGTTGGCGTAACATTTGACTTCACCATCTTGCGGAACAACTCAATTGCTTCTGGCGCATGTCCATGAACTGCTAGCCCACAAATCATAGCATTCCATGATGCAATCTAACGGACAAGATCTTTTCTGGTAGTGATCACACGGATCACCATCTAACGGACCAGAACAGTCTCGTTGACTGACCAAAGTCGGTTAGAGTAAACAGTCATTATGATTGTTGACCCAGCCATGGTGGATGTTCTTCGTCTATACAAGACTTACAAGTCAGACTGAAAATTTACTTCGAAGTAACAAATATCCAAAGAAAGACTCAAGAAAAATTCGTATTGCTTGCAAGAGTTCGCCCGATTTCCGACCAGAAAGAACCTTCTGATAAAAAAGGTAAGACAATTGTATCCTGGGAGGCAAATCGCATTACTGTTGGTTCAAAATACAACACGACTATTGTCTTAAGGAGCGACCAATTCGCCTCTGTCTTTCATTAATTTCTATCATTTGTTAATTTAACATGTTAGATTATAAGTTTATCATCGTTCTGAAACTCAGAACAGTACGAGTAATAGTCAAAACTCTGACTTTTTTATGATCAATATAGCGAGACTAACAACTTTTGTGTAATATTTTCTCTGGTGTATAACTTTGTAATTTTGCTCATCTAAGTGTATTCCTGTATAAATATTTACTACGCATTGCTAATTAGAATTTCTCACTCTACTCACTTTGTAAAATTAGATAACCTACCTTGCAAATTATATTATAAATATAAGCAAGTGACATTTTGTTTATGTGTGAGACTGTGAGTTTTATTTCTTCCACTGGGTGTCTATAGTGCCGCGGTTAGGGGTGGGAAAAAGATCTGGAAGACCGCTACCTGACCCGTTCGACCGAGATAAAAAGTGTCCATGGACACCCGATGGTCATAACGGTCAGCGTCCGACCGGCCCGAAAGAATTGGCGGACAATCACGGTCAAAATTCTATGTCGAAGGACCGACCACTAACCGACCGGTACGAGTGATCGAATAGGTTGACCGACTAAACTGTCCTCATTTTTAGAAGTTGACCGTTGAATTTTATAGACCTATGAATATATGATGGTCGTTGGCTATAGTCATATAGTCCTCTGGAAGACCAAACATTAGTACATGGCTTAATTATATCTTGTCAAATGATGATCAACTGTGTTTTTTCTTTTTTGTATTTACTTTTGATTTCTTGGTTAAACATCTTCATTTGTAAGTAATTTTGTTTGTGGTAATAAAAATAAAGTTCTGAATTTAAGTCAATTTTATTGGAAAACCCGGACCGAAACCGTACGGTGTCCGACTAACCTAGTAAAATAAACGATCTTGGAGGGTCAACGGACAAAGAATTCTTGACAGTTACCGTCCGAGTCCGCCCGAGTAAATAGGTGGTCACCGACAGTTTATGTCCGAGTCGATCGGTTCGATGAAGTTAGAGTCCGGTACTGACCGGTCCGGACCGATTCCCACCCCTAGCCGCGGTAGATCATTTTTGGGCTTTGGCTAACGCTTTTGAGATAGAACATCGCGGTCAGCTACTATTAATTTTTCTCGAGAGCATCAAGGGAGTGCGACCGCAAAACCCTCGCACACACTCTATTGGATCCTTCCGTGAAAGGTGTATTAACAACATTTCAAAAAGGGTTATTTCTCAAATGGCCCCCAACTTTGTGACCAGCTTCCTGCCTGGCCCCCTACTTTAGCAATAATTCCCGTATCGCCCCCTTTTTCCGTTATCTTTAACGGTCCGTTACTCTCTCTCCTCCATCTCATTTTCTCTCTCTGCCAAGTCACCTATCATGGCACATCATCATCTTCTCCAGCATAAGTCGCCGGCAGGCCAAATTTCCGGCCGGCGACCTTCAATTTTTTTTTATTCTCTCTCTCCAAATTTTTTTTTTTATTTCCTCTCACATCTCTCTCTCTAAACTCCGGCGAAGGGGGTTTCCCTTCACCGGAGTTTAGAGAGAGAGAGAGAGATGTGAGAGGCAATAAAAAAAAAATTTTAGAGAGAGAATAAAAAATAAATTAGGTCGCCGGCCGGCCAAATTTCCTGCCAGCGACTTTTGCCGGAGAAGATGATGATGTGGCGTGATAGGTGACTTGGCAGAGAGAAAAAATGAGATGGAGGAGAGAGAGTAACGGATCGTTAAAGATAACGGAAAAAAGGGGCCATATGAAAATTATTGCTAAAGTAAGGGGCCAGACATGAAGCTGGTCACAAAGTTGGGGGCCATTTGAGAAATAACCTTTTAAAAAACTGTTGTGTTCTCAAATTAAGTTCAGAATACCTTGGTTTAGGAGTTTTAATATTTTTTTCTTTTTATCCTATGTCAAGAAGTTCAACAAAAAAAAAAAATCCTATGTCAAGCATGTGGCGATTAATAGTTCAACAAAAAAAAAAAAAAAGCATGTGGTGCTTAATGTTTCCGCCAGAGGATCACCCAAAAGTTATTTTAACTTGATATACTATAAACCATTTCTAAATATATTATATTTCCCACGTGAACGGCACTTTTATATTAAAGCATTTTATTAAAAGGAATCGCTCCATGTCACTTTTGTTTGGCAGATTTGTGAGATTTGAAGCATCATTTTATTAAAAAGTGGACCAAAAAGTTTCGGTTTAGAAGGGTCTGTCTTTTGTTTACAGAATTAGTTTTAAGTCATGTTCGGTGTTTTTTTTTTGAATTTTGACTATAATGGTGGATACAAAACCATTGATACATCGATACGATATGATAAGCATGATAACTGATGAAGAAATTAAATGTTCAGGCAGGCTCAGTCAGGCTTGGGCATTGGCTTCGCGGGCGCGGGCGGATCGGGATCAACAGTGCTATGTCCGATCAGGCATTTCGGGCCAAACAATTATGCACATATATGTGCCCGTGAGCCCGCTCGGGCTCTAGCGGGCTCGGATGGACGGGTCGCGGGCTATTTCAATAAAATAATAATAAAAAATTAATTAAAACTATCAAAAAATAAACTGAATTTAATCTCTGATTTTTATCATCGTGTAACAATACAACATACAAAAACAAATTACATCTATAGACTATAGTCGATACATCATACATCCTTAAGATATGATATGTTCCAGAGAAGTTGTACATCTATAGACTATAGTTGATACATCATACATCCTTCATTTACATCATTTAACATAAAAGAAAAAAAACAAAATACAAATCAGATCCATGTTCTAAAGCTTCAAAACACCTCATTGATCCAGAGATCATCAGCGTATCGACCGAACAATCATCTTAAGGATCTGTTTACAACTAAGAGATTAGAGATATAAAGCTTGATGCTTCGGTTTGGGTTCCTAACTATTTCAAATTACGGGAGTGCTACATGTACAAGATCCTTGACAAAATTTGTGACTTAATGACTCTTTTTCACTAAAAGACAAAAATTGATCAAAGCTTTTCGAAGTTTGACTTTGATCGGGACCGTTCAAATGGCATTTTGTCAAGAATCTCGTCAAAGATTCTTTGTACATTTAGCATTTCCCTTCAAATTAAGAAAAGATGCACTGGTGATTGATCGGAGAAGCTACGACAAGGTGCGGTGATCCGAGACTTTAACTAATAAGAGAGAGAGAGAGAAAGATTAAGAGAACAACTCACTATGGATGGTAGTAAGGTGTGGTGGATTAAAGAGAGAAAGAGTGTGGTATGGTGCTCTGGTTATCCGTGGAACTTGGAAGAGGAGGCGGGGATCAAGGAGTTTGGAGCGGTGGTCGGTGGAGGGTCTGGAGAGTGGAGGCAGCTAGGGTTGTTGGGAGGCATTTATAGGTTAAGACATTATAATCAACGGCCGAAGATATCAGTTGAAGAGACAAGATATCTTAGCTGTTGGATTATATAATCGGGCGGACGGGTGATGGTCATATCGGGCGGACGGATCGGGTAGTTAATCGGGCGGGTTAGCGAGCTCTAAACGGGCGGGTGTAATGGGTCGGGACTCGGGTAGGAGGCCTTACCCGGGTCCCGCCCATGTCCGCCCGAGCAAGGTGCCTCTCGGTTGCCGGGTCTCGTTGGACCGGGCGGTTAGGGCCATGTTTCGGGTTTTCAGACATTTTTCCCGGCCCTAAGCGGGACTGGGGGGTGAATAAACACGGTGCCAATAATGTTTCGGAGAGGTTTTCTTAAAATTACCCTAGTCGGTTATGATCAGCTAGCAATTAGGTTTGAAATACGATATTAGCTACATTTGACATCTTTGCAATATCTCTTGAAAAAACAAATCTTACAGTGGAATTACTTCAAACATAAGACGTGTTGTGTGAGAATAGTCTCGTATATGAAAATGGAAATTGTATAATTACGAACTTAATTTGACTTAAGCATACTTGTTGTAAATCAACGGGAAGTTACAAAAGCACTCGGTATGAATTTTAAACGGATCCTCCCTCGAGGCAAATTTGAAAGAGAAAACGTGGGGAGGCATGTTTAACACTTAATTGGGAGAACCCTTAAAACTTCCAAAGTCAATTGCTACAATTGCTCCATGTCACCCGCCAGATAACAATTATTATATTTGATTTATTAGTCGACTCGTGAATCACACTTAATTATTTAATGTAAATATAAGAATGATTAAGAAAAAGATCATAAGCCTGATTATCAATTTCACTTACAACTATTAATAATCTAATTCAGAGTTGATCTAAGAATCATCCTGTCAAATCTTTTCAATCTATGCAAAGGGAGATGAGGCCACCTCAGCTTGTTGGGATTTTCTTGGGACACTCTCATGTTCTATATGTTTGTGGCAGAGAGAGAGAGAGAAAAAGGAGACTAAAGATAAAGAATAGCCCATGAGGTAGCTAGGTAGCAAGGCCCCTATAAATATAGTTCACCCTCAAAGATAAAAGAAATAAAAAATCATATTATCAAGTATTTGGTGATCATGAAGGGTTTATCTCTCAACTTTTTGGTGTGTTTATTGTTACTATGTTTGTCTTTGGATGTTCATGGAAATCAAGATTACTACTCAACTCATGAAGAATTGATGGGTGTGCAACCATTGTCCAAGATCTTAATGCACAATCTTGAACTTAAGTTTCATGATGAAGCTTCCATTAAAGCTTACCCTAATGTTCTTGGTTTGAAGGTAACTCATTTACTCCACTTACCCTTTTTATTTGAGCAAGTATTTGAGGCACATTAGACCCACATACACATGTAGTTGTAGAAGTTTCATGGTTTGCAAGTTTGGACGCAAACACTTTATCTCACTAAATTTGACCCGACCAGGTACTCGGTTGGGATTTCGTTGTTCGGCTGGGCCCGGGCATATAGTCATTTTCCAAAAGATCATGCCCCAAACTAATCTAGCTTCTCTATGTGCATCTAGAAATCTCTTCTTCCATGTAGAAAAATAGAAAATTGATTGACAAAGACATTATTGTTATCTTGACAGAGGTATTTATTTCCTTTAAATGCTTCCTAAACACAAGAAAGATGAGAGATGGATCAAGGACCAAGACTCACACGAAAATAAAATAAATTGCATATTTAAAATAAGAAGTTTGAGATTGAATATTTCATATTGCTCATATATTAAAATACATAACTTTTCTTTTCAAAATTCTAAAAAATCAACCACTATAATGGTTGCAAGAGGGGCTTTTTTTAATGTTTGATTGTTTAAAAATGTGTTGTATAGACGGGTTCTCCCAAAATGGCTCGCTCGACACAACAAAAGTACATGTGTCATAGAAATGTCTGTATGTGTTTTTATTTGCTATTAAATGCTCCAATTATTAGAGTTGAACATTTACATGTAAAAATATATACAACCGTTAAAGAAGTCAAATAAAATTCACCACATTTTTTTTCTTTAAGATCCATTTATTTAGGATCAGATCGCTCAATAATACGAATACAATAATCTAAATTAAAACATTTTAATTCCATTTTTTTAATGGTTATTGTCTTGAATATTCTATCAAATATTAAAATAAAACTATTCTTCTTTATGTTGGTCTTTTGAGTGATGGACTAGTAGGTGTACTCCACGTGATTGTTACACTAGTTTCTATTAATTATAAAATAAAAATAATATGTCATGATAATAAATAAATAATAATGTAGTGGTAATAATAATAAGCTAAACGTTGCTCACACGAGATTGAGCCGATAGAATCACAACACAAATAATTTGATCCTGAAATTGACACAAAAATATAGGGCAAAACAAAAAATTGTTAGCATGGGATGAGACCCTTATAACAAAAAATTGTTAGAATGGGATGAGACCCTTATAACAAAAAAATTGTTGATTTTAATTTGTTTTTCGGTTTGACAGGGAGAGAGCAGTCAATGGATGAGTGTTAAATTTGTACATCCAAATCCAACACCAGAAGATTGGGTGGCAGTTTTCTCTCCAGCCATATTCAAGTAACTCTTTTTATTTTGACAAAATTAAATTATTATTCTTTTCTATATTATTCCCCTAATTACTTGCATTTCCCCCCTTCTATCTTGAACTTACATAATTACTTTTATTATTGCAGTTCTTCCACATATGATCCTACTACGGGGAATCCTGCTTCCCTCACTCCATTATTGGTCTCTGCCCCTATTAAGGTTTGTATTTAAGGAATTTACTTTATTGCTTCTCTTAGTGATTATATATGGAGTTAAATATCGTTCTCCTATACGAGACTATTCTCACAAGTTTCAACTTGTATTATTTCAGTACCAATTTGCAAATTACTCGACTCCAAACTATGTAAAGACTGGAAGTGGATCTTTGAGATTCCGTCTGATCAATCAGAGATACGACTTTGCTTTTGGTTTATTTTCTGGTGGTCTCTCTAAGGTAAAGTTATTCTTTCACTCAATAAATACGAGTTAGTCAGTGAAGTGAGGTTCTTGGACAAACAATTAGTAAAAATATTCATTTGAATCGACGAATCTTTGAGGTCTATATTGACCCTAGTTTGGTTCAAAATTTGCAGCCAAAGTTAATAGCGGTTTCGAATAAGATTGCATTTGCAAACCCAAAGGCGCCTCTTTATCCACGTCTAGCAATCGGAAAGTCATGGGACGAAGTAAGTACTTCAGATTTCATTTCATTTATATCATATTATATACGCTTTCTTAAAAAAACGATTACACGCTTCTAACCTATATATCTATGCAGATGACAGTAACATGGACAAGTGATTATGACGTAGATGAAGCGATTCCTTTCGTTGAATGGGGAATCAAAGGGGAAGAGAAAACACGTTCTCCTGCTGGGACATTAACATTCACCCGAACCAGCATGTGTGGTACGATTTATTTCACGTTCATCACGACACTTGTTATGTTATATACATTGCATATTCATATCGTATTATATGGAACGTCTGTCAGGACCACCTGCTCGAACCGTAGGCTGGAGGGAACCAGGATTCTTCCATACAAGTTTCTTAAAGAACTTGTGGCCTAATCTCCCGTAAGTACATCATAACAATTATGCATAATTGGTGACGAAAATTGCCATTTATATGAACATGACATATAACAATGTAAATGTGTGTGTTTATGCATGTGTAGGTATACATATAAGTTGGGGCATAGATTGAACGATGGAACATATATATGGAGCAAACTTTACTCTTTCAAAGCGCCTCCATATCCAGGGCAGAATTCGCTTCAACGTGTGATTGTTTTCGGAGATACTGGAAAGGTTTGTACTTTTTATATATATGTCGAGTAAAGTATTTATGAACATCTTTATTTATGGACTTTGAGATCAAACATTAGTGTCTGAATTTAGGGTTACCGTAGATATTCACAGGAGATAGTAGAACATTTCTATATCTAAATGTATCACATATAGATGTGAGATAATTAGCTTCGCCCAAAGTATCATTGTTTGACCTCTAATATATATTGCAGGCAGAACGAGATGGTTCGAATGAGTATGCGAACTACCAGCCAGGTTCTCTAAACACGACAGATACCCTCACTGCTGATTTGGGTAACTACGACATCGTTTTCCATATCGGTGACCTTCCATATGCAAATGGTTTCATCTCTCAATGGGACCAGTTTACCGAAATGGTTGAGCCCATCGCTTCTGCTGTTCCTTACATGGTGGCTAGGTTAGTTCGAACATTTCTACTCTCTCACTTTTCTCTTTTCAGATGAAAAAACCTACTTCAAATATGAAATCAAAGAAACGCAAACAGTCTGAAATCTGTCATTTTGATTTTTTAGTGGGAACCACGAACGAGATTGGCCGAACTCAGGATCGTTTTACAACAGACCGGATTCGGGTGGAGAATGTGGTGTACCTGCAGAAACTATGTTTTATGTTCCAGCTGAAAATCGGGCTAACTATTGGTACTCTGTTGATTATGGAATGTTTCGGTTTTGTATCGGAGATTCAGAACATGATTGGAGAGAAGGAACAGATCAATATGCATTCATTGAGAAATGTTTATCGACAGCAGATAGACAGAAACAACCATGGCTTATATTCGCTACTCATCGTGTTCTTGGTTATTCATCAAATGCTTGGTATGCTCAACAAGGATCATATGAAGAACCTATGGGTAGAAGTAGTTTACAAAAACTATGGCAGAAATATAGAGTTGATATTGCTTATTATGGTCATGTTCATAGTTATGAGAGAACCTGCCAGATTTATGAGGTAAGCCACCAACTCTAGTAATATTCTACTGCGGCGTAAATGCTTCTTGTACTTAGGTTTTGCCTTAAGTTTCACCTTAGGAAGCTAAAGAGAATCTAGGCTACGTGGTCAGCTATCAAATGTGGTCGACGGAAATTAAAACCCAAAAGGTTGTTCTACTCGGGTAAAGTGGGTGTCATGTCTCACATTGTAGTGACACGGGGTCTCTCTTAATGAGAAACTCGAGCTGTGCTCAAAGATTAGCCATCTTCGGCATTGATACCATACCCAAACTCATCCCATGTCGATTTTGCCCCTGATTTTCTCGACAAGATACTTAAGATGAGACTTTGTCTTGACTAAAGAATGGAGTCTCTTCAATAACTTCAAACAGCAATGTAGTGAATCAGAAAAAGGCACATAAAAAATATACATATCTTAGAAGGAATTGATGTTAAATGTGTGTATGAAAATGCAGAATATATGTGTGAACTCAGAGACGTCACATTTCTCGGGGTTATGGAACGGGACGATACATGTCGTAGCTGGAGGAGGAGGAAGTCATCTGTCAGCCTTTGCAACCGGCCCACCTACAAAGTGGAGTATACACAGAGATTATGACTTTGGGTTTGTGAAGATGACTGCTTTCAACCACACTTCTTTACTCTTTGAGTACAAAAGGAGCAGTGATGGGAATGTCTATGATTCATTCACAATTACCAGAGAATACATGGATGTGCTTGCTTGTACCATTGGTAGTTGCTCACCCACCACTTTAGCAGCTTAGCCAAAATAAGAAATTACCGAGCACAACTACATCGTATCCTAGTCGTACAAGGCTTGGAGCAAGGCAGTATGTACTAATATGATCACTAAGTCAGGAATATTTTGGAGGTAGAGTATTTAATGTAGTCTTGATCGATCTAGAGTCGTTGTACTTGAATAAAAAATTATGTGTCTTTTCAGTATAATGCACCAAAAATTCCAATGTAGTCTCAATCCATATGCAGCCGTTCTCTCTTTTTGAATATGAAACTATGTGCACTTTTCGATATTATGCACCTAGGGTTTCTAATTTAGTCTCGGTTTATGTAGTATGAAGAAGGGTAATCATACTGATATAACATCCTTGTCAATACCAACAACACTTTTCATTGTTAGATGCCTTAAAACCCAGTACCACGCCAAGCTTCTTTGTCAAAGCAGCCCAGACGCACAAGCTGCCGAGAAAACCTAGCCGATATGTAAGAGAGGGTTATACTCATAACCTTGGACAGGAAACTATTCCTAAGCAACGTGGAAGTAACTGCAATGCAAACAAGTCCTAAATACTAAAATGGGTAATTTTTCGGCATATTTCAAATGGTCCAAACCACTGATAAAAAGCAACCACCTAGACTTGTTCATTTAAATTGTCGTCTTTTATAAAATGAGAGGAATAAGAACTTAAGATTGGTGAAGCGAAGGAACTTGCATAATTTAAAACAAGCCATTTCATATCTTTGATATTTTCTTAAATGATTTAAGCTATGCGACAAAATAATGAGAGAGGAATAAAAAATTATGAGAAGTAGAATGTACATGACCTTGGCATTTTGTCTTGATGGCCATTGATGACTTAATGCACCCAATATTTTGGCAGATACACCTCTGAACCTATCTCGAGCTCTATTTTCAGTTGGAAAGTCCATCTTCCAGATCTTTTTCACGGTGTAAGAGGTACTTTTCTGAAAGCTGTATTTTAAAACTTAACCTAGTCACCATCCACCAAGCTCCATCCTGGTATCTTCTTCAAACCTCCATCTTTCATCAAATTCCTCAGCCTTAAAACATCCTCCCATTTTCCAGCTTCAGCATATATGTTAGAAAGAACAACGTAAACCCCATGGTTATTAGGGTCTAGATGGAGCATCTTCTTCACCACTCTCTCTGCAATTTCGATATTCCCATGGTTCTTACATGCAGCCAATAAAGCTCCTAAAACAACAATGTCAGCCTTCCAAACCATACCATTAATCAATTCCTCAGCCTCGCGTAACCTCCCACCTCGTCCAACAAGATCAACCATGCAACCATAATGCTCGATCTTTGGCTCTATCTTGTATACATTTTTCATCGACAGAAAAAATTCACAGCCGACATCGACCAAACCTGCATGGCAACAAGCCGATATTACCCCAACGAATGTAACATCATTTGGTGTAACATTTGCCTTCACCATCTCCCGGAACAGCTCAATCGCTTCTGGTGCATGCCCATGAACTGCTAGCCCACAAATCATAGCATTCCAAGATGCAGTATTTCTTTCAGGCATTTCATCGAACAAACTTTTAGCCAAAGAGATCTCTCCATTCTTGGCATACATGTCAACTAAAGCTGTACCAAGTATCAATCCTACTTCAATTCCTTTTTCCTTTATATAATAATGAATCTGCTCGCCCAATTCTAAAGAACCCGATCGAGCACAAGCAGATAAAACAGAAGATAAAGTCGCACCATTTGGTTCTACTCCTTCACCTCGCATTTGATCGAACAATACCAACGCCTCATTCGAATCAAAATTTTGTGCATACCCACTAATAATTGTGGTCCAAACTATCAAATTTCTTTCAGGCATTTCTTCAAACAGTATTCGAGCATCATTCATATACCCGCAAACTCCATAACAACGAATCAACCCATTAACAACATACAAATCTAAATCTAACCCAAACTTCAAAACATGGGTATGAATTTGTTTACCAAATATAAGAGAATGACAATTAGTACAAGCTTTAAGAACAAATGGGAAAGTGTGTTTACCAGGTAAAACCCCTAATTTTCTCATTTTCATGTAAAGAAGTAAAGCTTCAGAAGGATTTGAGCTACTAGCTTGAGCTCTAATCATGGTATTCCACATAAATGAGTTGGGATCATGGGTATTGTTAAAGAGCTTAAGAGCGTAATCGAGATTACCTAAATCAGAAAGAGCACAAAAGGAAATGATTCGGCTTGCAGCGAAGTTGTCGTGGATTCGAGCAGAGATGATCATTTGGGCATGGATTTGTTTGAGTTGGTTCATTGAAGAACATTTATCAGCAAGAAGAGAGAGACGTGGGGATTTTGGTGGCATGGGTAATGTTGCAGATTGAGTCTGAAACGAAGAGATGAAGAAGACAGAATGTTTTTTGAAGAAAAGTGGTTTTCGCGGGAACATTTTAGGAAATGCTTCTTGACCAACTACTTTTTAAAAGACACTTCTAATTACTGTTTTTAACTTTTAATTCTTTCAACCAAAAGATTATAAGTTTAGTCGATTTGATGGTATCTATACTAGTTGATTATTTGTCTTATCAGTTCGGTCCGTCAAAATAGATAAACGATACGGTGAACTTGACCAAATGATGGTATTTATACTGAATACTTGTCTTACCAGTTTTGTCGGTAAACATATGTCAATATGCTGAACTTGACCAAATGGAACGGACTTTACCGACCCGTTTATTAAACGGTTCGGGTTCTGTATGAAGTTTAAAAAAATAATCGGGTTCGGAGCGGGTTTTGTATTAGATAGTAAACTCCGCTCCGAACCGATTAGTACGATATGTCCTAAATATATGTTTTATTTAAAGTTGTGTTTCTAAAACTTTAATCTCACATTATCAATTTAACTATGTTATTTTTTATATTAAGTAGTTGTAGTGTTTATGATTGATACACTCAAAGTCTTATAAAATTTTGTTAACGATTATTATGTTACTTCAAACTAAAATAACTTTTGTGAAAGAAAATACAAAATATTTTGTTTGAACCCGACTCGACTAATATTTTATTAAACGAGGCGGGGCGGAAATGGTTTAGTAATTTTTAATGGATGCTACTATATGCAACTTCAGTTTTGCTAAAGACAACTATTAGACAAAAATAACTAAATAAAACTAACAAAAACATTGTCCTAAATTGCTAAACAACACCAACACCAAAAATCAAGTATAACCGAATTTCTCCTCCATTCTATTCACAACTCTACAAAAATTATTAAACAAAATAACTAAATAAAATTAATTGAATTTCGTCTTAAATTGGTAAACCTAACACTAAAAGAAAAGAAAAATCAAATATAATCGAATTTTTTCTCAAAATTCAAATTTCTATTACCATAATTAATTATTCATAAATAAAATATATTCGTACATTAAACTAAGAAGTTAACTAAATATTAAAAAATAACAAAAATATATATATATATATATATATATATTTTCAAAAAAAAAAATCCAACGGATATTGTTCAAAAAAAAAATCGAATTTTTTAAGCTTTGTTTAAACCTTAATAATGTATATTTCATAAAATCATGCTACATAAAAATAATGTATATTTTTTTAAAACCTATAACACTATTTTTTTTAGATAATACTAATACAAACATTTATTTTTGTTTAATAATTTAATAAAGGAAAAAATTGTGTCTATTAAATAATTTTGGGAAGTTAACATAGTTGTATTTAGCAATCTAAGATTCAAAAAATTATTTGCTAGATAAAACCAATAAATCAATCTCTGGTGTTGTTTAGCAATTTAATAAAAAATATATGGTTGTGTCTAGCAAATAGCTTTATGAAGCAATTATGCAGCTTCATTTAGCATTTGTCTTTTTAATTGGAGCGGGTATGGTAATTGAATATCCACCCCGATCAATTATTGGGACGGTAATGATAAAACCCGTTTGCTAACGGGATGAACCGTCCCAAATCCACTCCGTTGACATCCCTAGTTAGGTCTCTTAAAAGGTGTAATCTTCCTTCTCCCAAAAGATAAACAAGTCAATTTACTCTTTGGAACAAATTTAACTCAAATTTCAAATCGCCCATACATTTAAGTAAAAAGCTTGAAATGATCTTCTCACATATGTCAACTAGTAATTTATTGAAAACCACAAATGTTGTGACATGAAATCTTTTACTTGATACGCCTGCAAAGGGTAATACCATCACCAATTGAAATTTGAGATATTTCAATCCGGGGGATCAGTCGCTAATGATTTGTTGAGTTCCATAATCGGAGTTCTGTATGGCTTCAAATAAAACGGTAAATCATCGTCGTGCTCCAAAGTAACAGTTCCATACTATAGAGTGTTATCATACCCAATCACTCCTCCCACCTTAGCCAAATTTATTAGTTTCTCATGATAATTCATGTAGTTTTGTTTGTCAACATCCACAAATGCAAAGTCGAAACTATATTTGTTTGGGTGCTTCTAAAGGCGCCTGGCCAAAAGGCTGTTAGCGCCAGACCTAGCCGCTCCTTTCTCTATTAGCACCGTCCAACTATGTAGGCACCAATCTTCCTTTTTTTTCTTTCTTTGGATCCTTAGTTTCACGGAAGCTATTGAATCAGTTTCTGAAACTGGCAATGGAATCACACAACCACCCACAGGTAAATTTGAACAAGAACTAGGGAAACCATGAAAATAACAAAGGTAGACAATGGGTTCTTCACGGATTCTAAAAGTGGCACCAGCAGAAGACATTTTTTCTCACATAAAAATGAAACCCTTTGTTCTCAATTTCAAAAAGATCAAACCCTAAAATACACAAACCCCAAAACTGATTAATGGTGTTTTCTCAAATAATCGAACTTCAATCACGGATCTGAATCAAAATCAAACTCAAGAAAAGAAATTTGTCACAGTTAGAATAGAAAGGAAGAACTAAACAAAGCTAGAGGAAATGCAGAATGGGTGATTAATTGAAGAGAAAGAATTGAATCAAAGTTTTCCCTTTTTTCCCCATTTCATATTTAGAATGTTCTTGTCTAATTCAATCATAACCCACAGATAACATTAAATCAAAGATAAACATAACCAATATAAGATTGATACATCAACCAACATTCAATTAACAAATTTAACAAAAACATTATAAAGTTTCAATACTATCAAAATCTGAAGGAGGCTGTGGTTGAAGATAAAGGGCAGGAGATTAATGGGCATTTATAGTGAAAGGAAAGGTTGAGATTGAATTGAATGAAAGTGAAGGGCGGTGGTTGAAGATAAAGAGTATGGGATTAATGGGTTTTGGTGTAATCATTTAGCATTTTTCTCGAAGGGTTTGCTGTCATTGCTAGGTTCATCATAATTTTGATTGAGAACAAAGAAAATGGAATAAGCAAACGAAGGTGAATGTCGCCCACAGCCCCACATTAAAAATCGGTGCTTATAGAAAACTCGGGTCAGTGTCCATTGGCCCGAGTCAATAAATTTCTGAATGCTAACAGTTTTTAGTCCGGTGTTGTTAGAAGCACCCTATTTGTTTTCTTCCTGTAAAATTAGATTTCTCAGTTAAAACCTGAATACGATAAAACTACAATATCTTTGTGGTTGAATAAAGTGTGTTTAATTCAGATTCAAACAAGTCAAATTCACATACTATTAGATAAAAAACAAAAACTAAATTACTAATACTCACATTACTTAGTAAATCATCAAGAGCAGAAATGCCATCAGATTGAATGAAGTTAATTTTGTGTTCAAATAGTGACGCAGATACACATCATTCTTCTTCATCTCTTTTACCCGTAATATACCCAAGATCTGCTTTCTTTTCTCTGTAGTACAATTCGAACTAATTACAACTATATTGGCATCGATACAATATGACTAAAATTCAACCATAGTTGATTTATTAACTGGCCCGAACAACTTGCATATGAATCCAATATACTTTTCAATTGTTCAACATTAATTACAGAAGTCGTGCTGACAAAAAAAAGTCATCTGCGAACATAAGATAACTCACACTTGGAGCATATATATTTACTCGACGTCCATTATAAAGCCCATTTCTTTTAGCTTGACTTACTAATTTAGTAAGAGTTTCTGAACACAATACAAAAAGATACGGACTCAACGGACACCCTTGTCGAAAACCCCGCTTGCTATAAAAATATCCCTTCGGGCGTCCATTTAATAGAAAAGAGAAGGAAGCTGTAGACACACAATTCATTATCAACAAGTGAGAATTACCGATAATTCCATACCTCTTTAACACTTCACTCAAGAAGTTCCAATCCACTCTGTCATAAGCTTTCGCCATATCCACCTTCAACGCAAAAGCTCCTTCTTTCGCAGTAGTATTAGCAATTGAGTGGAAGATTTCTTGTGACACAATGATGTTATCCGAGATTTGACGACTAGGTACGAATGCATTTTGCATCAGAGAAATCAGTCTCTCCATTATCGGCCGAAGTCTATTAGTAATTATCCTCGTGATAATTCGATACAATACGTTATATAATGAAATAGGCCTGTAGTCTATAGGAGATTCTGGCGTTTGAACTTTTGGGATTAAAGCTATAAACGTGTGGTTTAATTTGTTCGGGAGTTTACCTGATTCGAATACCATTTTAATTTGCTCTGTAACTTCTTCACCAATAACATCCCAACATCGTTTATAGAAAATCGTAGAAAATCCATCCGGTCCAAGTGCTTTACAAGATTTCATCTCTTTAATTACTTGCCAAATTTCCTCCATCGTTATAGTACTCAATTTCTGATTTTCGGAAGCCAATAATGGCATATCCAAAAGTTTACTGCAATTACATTATTCTTCCTTTTCTATTCAAGACTGATAAATGAAAAATCTGGTATTCTTATCATTATCATGTGTCCGATGTTTCTTTGCTCTCTGCCTCCAAAAAATCTCTTTTAGTTTTCTCAATGCTTCAAGTTTACGAGAAATTTGATGTTGTAGATCAATCAGCTCCATAGACGGAGCCCGATTTTGGATCTCCAGCAACTCACCTTCAGCCTCTTTAATTCTTTGAAAGAGTTGACCAACTCTTTCTTTACTCCAACTCGATAATTTTCCAGAAAATTGTAGTAGTTTATTAGTAAAGCTACCACTTATTTGCTCCCAACTTGACTTGATAACATCATCGAACTCTTCATGTACTGTCCAGTGAGCCTTAAATCTAAAAGGTACAACACCTTTTATTTTTTATTTTGACGTATTTAATATAATTGGAGCATGGTTGCTAGTGAATCTAGGTAGATTCTTTACTAATGCATCCAGAAATCGAATTCTCCATTCCGAGTTAACTAGTACACGATCTAATCATTCGCTGATATGATTTTCAATACCCCTTCCATTCACCCAAGTATACGCCGGTCCTGAATATCCAACATCTATCAAGTTACAATCATGAACCATACTTCTAAACAGGGGCGGAACCAGAAAATAGTGTTAAGGAGGGCAAAGGTGATCAGATTTTGTCGGTTGGATTGGTCATACGTAAAAAAAAGATATTGTGAGAGTCAAAATTGTTGTTAAAAGTAAATTTTGAGAACCAACTTTGTAATGAAAAAACTAATGTTAAAAGTCAAAATAAGAGTCAAAATGGCCAAAATTGAAAAGAAGGTGAAGTGGAAGTGGGGGAGATTGAAGTCTTGGTCTCCACCATGGCAGAAATCCAAACCAACTACACCCAATTGAAATCCAACCCAATCACTGAAGCTTTACTAACTAAATTCCAGAGAGGGCAATTGCCCGTTCCTGCCACCCCCTAGTTCCGCCCATGCTTCTAAATTGCTCTGCTCCTATTTTTATTAAATCCTCTGCCACCCCATTTTTCTTCAGCCATTGTTATTGCGTTAAAGTCCCCCATTACACACCAAAGATCTTTAATCTTTCTTTCCGAATTCTCGTAAAAACTTTCAAAATCTATCTCTATCAACCGGATTTGGGGGGGGGCCATAAACACATAATAGACTCCATTTTTCTGCCTTCCCAATTTCCTTGATTCTAGCATGAATATGGTTCTTCGAATATGATATAATCTCAATATCTACCTCCTCATCCCATACCAACCATAGCCCTCCACTAAGCCCTAAGAACGACACTATAAGATGATTTTTATATATCAGCTTTTGAATCCAACTCTCAGGCGAATGTCGTGATAGTTTTATTTCAGACAGAAACTATGGATGGTTTCAACGCCGGGAGGAATTATTCAAGTGCAGAATTATCAGGTCATTCCCCCCTCCCCGACAATTCCAGCTTTATACTATCATTGAGTTAGCGGCTTTGTTGCGTTGGCCGCCTTACCCCTAACATCATCTTTCTCTGCCAGGTTGATTCTTCTTTTCTTCTTAGACTCACCCAGATGATCTTCTTCTTCATCTTCTTCGTGTACTACTCGGTTTCTTATTCGAACTTAAGTCATCAATGCCGTCAAAGGTTCCCTTATTCTCCTTTTTTCTCAATGATGATACTCTAATCTCAATGATTGAGTCATCATCTAATCCACTTTGAGGTCTTGTATCACCATTCTTGATTCTAGGCTCGTTTGTATTAAAAGTGAAAATAGTAGGTTCACTTAAGGGTGAGAATTTAGCCCGGAAGCCCGAAACCCGATTCGGAACGCCGAGTCCGACGAATAAACGTGCAGCCCGAGGCCGACACGGTCTATGCACGCCCGACCCGTTAAGTTTTTAAGTAAACTAGGTGTCTACCGCGTCCGTAGGACGCGGTAGATCCCTTTGGCTACGCCGTCGTTGATGTTTTACATCTCTATTATTTTTTAGAGTGAGAAAAAGAGAGAGAGAGAGAGAGAGAGCAAGGGCGTAGAGAAAGTATTTAGAGAGAAAATAAGGCAATTAACACCAGATTTACTACTGTCTAATTAAGAAGTAAAGAAAACCATGTTTATTATGGTAAAAAGAGTACACATCAATAAAATGCATAATAAAAGTTTACATTATTTACATAATAAAATATCAATGAATCCAATTTAAATTTTCATAATAAAAGTTTACATTATTTACACATCAATAAAATGCTTGATATAGAGGAGAGAGATAGAGAATAAGAGAAAGCAATTGAAATACAATGATTTTCCCATGAAATCAGCAAAAATTGATTGCTACTTTCCTAGCAAAACCGCAAGTTAATAGTGTATATATAGGCTTGTGGGAGGGGAAGTTATTTTGACAAATCTTTTTTAAGTGGTTATTTTCTAAAAGGTTTTATATCATCCGTCGGATGTGTTCCCAACCATATCTCTAAAATAAAATGGACGGTCAGACTTATCCCCTGGATAACCGACTGACCTGTTTTAATATAATAGACTAGGTTCCCACCGCGTCCGTAGGACGCGGTAGATCCTTTTTGGCTGCGCCGTCGTGTTAAGAATATTGTAACAGTTGAATAGTCATTTTACATTTAGAGAAAATAATAATTATACATTAAACAATCAAGAGGAGCAATCAAATACTAAGCTATTTACATTTAAAAAAAGAGAATTACATTTAAAAAAGAAAAATAATATTTCATTGAAGCCTGAACTATAAAATAGATGTGAGATATTGTTTTTTTCTTACAGTGAAAAGATATTAGTGTGGCAAGAGTCCTATTTATATTTTTTTTTGAAGTAATTACTTTGGGAAGTTTTTCATAAAAAAACCGATCAAGAATGTGGAAAAGAGATTTTCTCCCCACTAATTTCAGAAATATATGGGTAGTAGTTACTCTAACTAATTTTAGTTGATTTACATAGATACCTTCTTTTTGTAGTCTATTTACATAAAAAAAAAATTATATCATCCGTCGGATGTGTTCCCTACCAAATCTCTAAAATAAAATGGACGGTCAGACTTATCCCCTGGATAACCGACTGACCTGTTTTAATATAATAGATGTAACTTTCGTTTTAGTTATTTAAAGTTTTAATCTTAAAAGTTTTAATATCTAAAGTTTTAATCTTAAAGGTTTTAATATTTAAAGTTTGAATCTTAAAATTTTAATATTTAAAATTTTAATCTTAAAAGTTTTAATATTTAAAGTTTTAATCTTAAAAGTATGTGACTTTCATTTTAATTATTTAAAGTTTTAATCTTAAAATAATGGTAATGTTTGGTGAAGATAAAAAAGAGAAGTAAACAACTAATATTTAAAGTTTAACTTTTAAAATAATATAACTTTCGTTTTAATCTCAACTATAAGTTTAGACACTTTATATTTAAAACGGATCTTTAAAGTACATTTTCTCTTTCATTGTGTCAAAATAATGGGTAAATTTATTTCTGTAAAACCTTACTAAGCCTCTGAAAAGTACATCTTGTCTTTCAATTGTGTCAAAATAGTGAGTGAAAGTGTTTCTATAAAACCTTACTAAGACTCTGAAATTGGAATAATGCTCAATAGTGAGTGAAAGTGTTTCTATAGAACCTTACTAAGCCTCTGAAATTGGAATAATGCTCGTAAGAAAAATGTAACTAAAATACCTATACCAATGTAATTTACAAAAATAAGAAAAAATGTAAATAAAATATGTTATTTTAAATAATAATAATATTATATATAAAATAACAAAAAGAATTACCTAAAGTTTGACCTCTCCCTACTCTCATGAGTTTGGCCGTAACGGTTCTTAAATCTCCACATGCATGTACCGCTATATAAAAGAGAAGTCCTAGAGAACTAAGTGGGGGTTATTCATTTGGAACTTTACTTTAAAGTTTTAATCTTAAAATAGAATAACATTCGTTTTAATATTTAAAATCTTTAAGTAAACGTAACTTTCGTTTTAATTATTTAAAGTTTTAATCTTAAAAGTTTTAATACTTAAAGTATTAATCTTAAAAGTATGTAATTTTCGTTTTAATTATTTAAAATTTTAATCTTAAAATAATGATTGTGTTTGGTGAAGATAAAGAAGAGAAGTAAACAACTAATATTTAAACTTAAAGTTTAACTTTTAAAATAATATAACTTTCGTTTTAATCTTAGCTATGAGTTTGGACGATTTAGATTTAAAACGGACTATTTAAAGTTTTAACAAAAAGTTCATCTTCAAAATTTAATAAAAAAAATTAACAACTTAATGATCTAAGACTTTTAATGACCCAAACTTTTAAAAGTTTCAAAACTTTAAAGTTTCTAAACCTAATAAGTTTTAAACATTTATGTGTCAGAACGCTTATAAACTATAAGATCTTTAAAGGTCCGGAACAATAAAAGTTTTAGTAAAAAATTCTTAACGGATAATAGAACTTAGAGAAAATTTGAAATAATTAAAGCTCGGAGAGAAAAAAAAAATTTAAGAGAGAAATTAGAAATTAAAACGAGAAAATAAAAATTAAAAAGAAAAAATAGAATTTGGAGAGAATGTAGAAATTGCATAAGGAAATCAAAATTTGAAAGAGAAATTAGAGACGGAAATACTAGTCATAGAGAAAAAGTAAATTTTTCTTTTTTTGTGGGTTTGGCAGGGATAGAGCCGTCAATGGATGAGTGTTAAATTTGTACATCCCAATCCATCACCAGAAGATTGAGTGTCAGTCTTTTCTCCCGCCATATTCAAGTAATTTTTTGTTGGGGTCCCTCCTTATAATTAAAGGACTCCTAGTTGGAATAGGATTTCCCTTATTCCTTGTTTGGGGAAAAAATAGAAACTTCTATTTTTTCAAGCCTAAAAAGGAATTCCTATTTCTATTGGTAAACCTCCTTATTTATTATTATAAATAGGGAATGAAAGGGAAGAGATTATACACAACAACTTCCAGAACAAAGAGAAGTCAGAGAAAGAGAGATTTCTGAAGTGGTTCTTTCAAGAGAGATTGAAAGAGCAGAATATTGGTTTGAAGAAAAGAAGATTATTAATCTTGTGAAGCAATTTAGTTTGTGGTTATCTTCTTCAACCTTTAGGAATCTAGGATTTGTTCAAATCCTAAGGAGTAGGAAATATCTATTTCTTTGTTTCTTTGTTCAGTTTATCCACCATAAGTTTGGTGAAGAGTTGTCCAAGAGTGTTTCTACACATCTTGAAGAATTGTGTAATCCATTATTTAATTATAGTGGAAGATTTCTGGACTAGGTCCCGTGGTTTTTTTTACCTTCTAGTTTGGAGGGGTTTTTTGCCACGTTAAATAATCTTGGTGTCTTTACTTTTACTTTCGCATCGTTTATCTTCATATTCTTGAACAAGTTAATTAGGTTATTTTTCCTAACATTTTTTTCTTTTTCATTCCCCTAATTACCTGTATTCCTCGCTTCTATTTTTTTTTTTTATTGTTGAAACCTCGCTTCTATTTTCTTGAAACTTACAAAATTAATTTTATTGTTGTAGTGCCTCTACATATGATCCCATGACAGGGAATCCTGCTCGCCTCACTCCTTTATTAGCCTCTGCCCCTATTAAGGTTTGTATTTTTTACCCATAAGAGGTGTTCCATTTTTCCATTGAGGTCGAGTCTAAATCTGTGCTCGAGATAGTTGTATGGATTCTCGAGAAGAGAGGAGTCGTGGTGGCCCCCTGCCCCCCAAGACCAACCAAATCTCACAAGTAAATAAAAAGTTAGATCTACATTGGATTTCACCTAAATCGCCCCATCTATCCTCCAGCGGAGAAGTTTGGTTTCAAACTCCGGTCCGAAGAGGAATGCGCCATGCTAATGTGCTAGGTGTCGAATATAGTTGTGAATTTTTGCTTAGTTATGGAGTTAGATACCATTCTTCTATGTGTATTACTCTCACATGTTTCAACTTGTATTATTTCAGTACCAATTTGCGAATCACTCGACTCCAAATTATTTAAAGACTGGAAGAGGATCTTTGAGATTCCGTCTTATCAACCAGAGATACGATTTTGCCTTTGGTTTATTTTCTGGTGGTCTCTCTCAGGTGAAAAAAATATTATTCTTTTACTCAATAAGTACGAGTTAGCTACTGAGGCGAGTTTCTAGAATAAACAATTAGTAAAAATATGTTCGTCTGAGTCGACGAATCTTTGAGGACTCTATGGTGACCCTAGTTTGGTTCAAAATTTGCAGCAAAAGTTAATAGAGGTTTCGAATAAAATTGCATTTGCAAACCCCAAAGGCGCCTCTTTATCCACGTCTCGCAATTGGAAAGTCATGGGACGAAGTAAGTACTTCTCACATTTCATTTCAGTTCATTTAAATCATATCCTAAGGGCTTTCTTCAAAAGATGATTATACGCTTGTAACCTATATATTAATGCAGATGACAGTAACATGGACAAGTGATTATGACATAGATGAAGCGATTCCTTTCGTTGAATGGGGAATCCTAGGTGAAGAAAAAACACGATCTCCCGCTGGGACACTAACATTCACCCAAACCAGCATGTGTGGTACAATTTATTTCACCTTCATCACCAATCTATCAACCACACTTTTTATGTTATATACATTGCATATTTATACCGTATTATATGGAACGTTTATCAGGACCACCGGCTCGAACAGTAGGTTGGAGAGAACCAGGATTCTTCCATACAAGTTTCTTAAAGAATTTGTGGCCTAATCTCCTGTAAGTTTATCATATCAATCATATATAACTTGTGACAAAAATTCCTAATTTGTATGAACTTGACATATAATAATATAAATGTGCAGATATACATATAAGTTGGGTCATAGATTGAACAATGGAACATACATATGGAGCAAAGTTTCCTCTTTCAAAGCGCCTCCGTATCCAGGGCAGAATTCGCTTCAACGTGTGATTGTTTTCGGAGATACTGGGAAGGTTTGTGCTAAATATATCGAATAAAGTATTTACGAACATCTTTATTTATGGACTTTGAGATCAAAAATCAGTCTTTGAATTTAGGGTTATCATAGAGATGTGAGATAATTAGCTTCGGCCCCAAGTATCATAGTTTGAGATCTAAATATAATGCAGGCAGAACGAGATTGTTCGAATGAGTACGCAAACTACCAGCCAGGTTCTCTAAACACGACAGATACCCTCACAGCGGATTTGGGTAACTACGACATCGTTTTCCATATCGGTGACCTTCCATATGCAAACGGTTTCATCTCTCAATGGGACCAGTTTACCGAAATGGTTGAGCCCATCGCTTCCGTCGTTCCTTACATGGTGGCTAGGTTTGTTCGATCATTTCTACTCTCACTTGTCTCTTTCAAGATAACAAAGAACTACTTCAATTATGAAATCAAAGAAAAGCTTCTTTAGTGGGAACCACGAACGAGACTGGCCAAATTCAGGATCGTTTTACAACACACCAGATTCCAGTGGAGAATGTGGTGTACCAGCAGAAACAATGTTTTATGTTCCAGCCGAAAATCATGCTTAATATTGGTACTCTGTTGATTATGGAATGTTTCGGTTTTGTATCGGAGATTCAGAACATGATTGGAGAGAAGGAACAGAGCAATATGCATTCATTGAAAAATGTTTTTCAACAGCAGATAGACAGAAACAACCATGGCTTATGTTCGCTACTCACTGTGTTCTTGGGTATTCATCAAATGCTTGGTATGCCCAACAAGGATCATACGAAGAACCTATGGGTAGAGTATTTGAAATGTAGTCTTGATTGGCGTACAGTCGTGGTTGTACTTGAATAAAAAATTTATGTGAGTTTTCAGTATAATGCACCAAGAATTTTAACGTTCAACATTATGCACCTATGGTTTCTAATCTTGTGTCGGTTTATGTAGTATGAAGATGGGTGATCATACTGACGTAAAACCCATGACTACCTCAGGCTTCTTTGTCAAACTAGCCTAGACACCGAGCCGAGAAAACCAAGCCGATATGTAAGACTAAGACGGGTAATTCTTCAGCATATTTCAAATGATCCAAACCATTAATAAAAACCGATCTACCTACACTTCTTCATTTAAATTATCGTCTTAAATAAAATGAGAGGAAAACATTAAGATTGGTGAAGAAAAGGAACATACATAAATTGAAAACAAGCTATCCCATATCTTTGATATTTGTTATAGTGATTTAAGGTATGCACCAAAATAAGATGATAGTGAACAAAAATTGTGAGAAGTAGAACGTACATGACCTTGGTGTTTTGTCTCAATCGCCATTGATGTCTCAATGCACCGATGATTTTGGCGGATACACCTTCGTTATCTCGAGGCTCGAGCCATGTATTCAGTTGGAAAGTCCATCTTCCCGATCTTTTTCATGGCGTAAGGTAGTTTTCTGAAAGCCATATTTTGTACACTTAAACTAGTCACCATCATCCACCAAGCTCCATCCTGGTATCTTCTTTAAACCTCCATATTTCATCAAATTCCTCAGCCATAAAACATCCTCCCATTTTCCAGCTTCAGCATACATGTTAGAAAGAACAACATAAACCCCATGGTTATTAGGGAAGGGTCTACATGGAGCATCTTCTTCACCACTCTCTCTCCAATTTCGATATTCCCATGGTTCTTACATGCAGCAAATAAAGATCCTAAAACAACAATGTCAGCCTTTCACACCATACCATTAATCAATTCCTCAGCCTCGCGTAACCTCCCACCTCGTCCAACAAGATCAACCATGCATCCATAATGCTCAATCTTGGCTCTATCTTATATGCGTTTTTCATCGAGAGAAAAAATTCACAGCCGACATCGACAAAATCACCAAACCAGCATGGCAACAAGCTGATACTACCCCAATGAATGTGACATCATTTGGCGTAACGTTTGCCTTCACCATCTCCGGAAACAGATCAATCACTTCCACCGCATGCCCATGAACTGCTAGCCCACAAATCATAGCATTCCAAGATGCAGTATTTCTCTCAGGCATTTCATCGAACAAACTTTTAGCCAAAGAGATCTCTCCATTCTTGGCATCAACTAAAGCTGTACCAAGAATCAATCCCACTTCAATTCCTTTGTCTTTCATTTGAACTACTAGCTTGAGCTCTAATCATGGTATTCCACATAAATGAATTGGGATCATGGGTATTGTTAAAGAGTTTAAGAGCGTAATCGAGATTACCTGAATCAGAAAGAGCACAAAAGGATATGATTAGACTTGCAGCGAAGTTGTCGTGGATTCGAGCAGAGATGATCATTTGGGCATGGATTTGTTTGAGTTGGTTCATTGAAGAACATTTATCAGCAAGAAGAGAGAGATGTGGGGATTTTGGTGGCATGGGTAATGTTGCAGATTGAGCCTGAAACGAAGAGATGAAGAAGAAAGAATGTCTCTTGAAGAGAAGTGGTTTCCGCGGGAACATTTTAGGAAGAAGGGAAATGCTTCTTAATCAACTACTTTTTAAAACTCACTTCTAGCTACTTTTTTAACTTTTAATTCTTTCTACCCAAAGGTCGTATCTATACTAGTTGATTATTTGTCTTATCAGTTCGGTCGGTCAAAATAGGTAATCGATATGGTGAACTTGACCAAATGGTGGTATCGATACGACTTGAATATTTCTCTTGTCAATTATGTCCGTCAAAATAGGTAATCGATATGGTGAACTTGACCAAATGGTGATACTATTTGATTATTTGTCTCATCAATTTAGTCTGTCAAAATGGTGGTATTTATGCTACTTGATTATTTGTCTGATCAGTTTGGTCTGTTAAAAGGTGTAATCGGCTTAGTGTTCCTTCTCCCGAAAGCTAAACAACTCAAATTACTCAAGTTTTGGAACAAATTTAACTCAAATTTCAAATCACCCATACATTTAAGTAAAAAACTCGAAAGGATCTTCTCACAAATGGCAACTAGTAATTTATTGAAAACCGGAAATGTTGTCACATGAATCTTTTACTTGATACGCCTGCAAAGGGTAATACCATCACCAATTGAAATTTGAGATATTTCAATTCGGGGATCAACAGCTAATGATTTGTTGAGTTCCATGATCGGAGTTCTGTATGGCTTCAAATAAAACGGTAAATCATCGCCGTGTTCCAAAGCGACAGTTCCGTACCATAGTGTGTTATCATACCCGATCACTCCTCCCACCTTAACCAAATGTATTAGCTTCTCATGATAATTCGCATAGTTTTGTTTGTCAGCATCCACAAATGCAAAGTCGAAACTATCTTTGTTTTCTTCCTGTAAAATTAGAATTCAAGGTTAAAACCTGAATGCGATAAAACTACAATATTTCTGTGAATAAATAACGTGTGTTTAATACAGATTCAAATGAGTCAAATTCACATATTAAAAAAAAAACTAAATTACTAGTACTCACATTACTTAGTAAATCATCAAGAGCAGAAATGCCATCAGATTGGATGAAGTTAATCTTGTGCTCAATTCCAGCCTTTTGGATAGAAGGTAGCCCAACTTCATAAGCCTCTCTGTCTGGGTCTATTCCTATGACCTAATATGCAAAATCATTTCATTAACTAACACAATATGTTTACAATATTATATGTTGATATATGAAATGTATGTGATTTTTATTTACGGTGCCATCTTCGGGTAGGGCAAGAGCGGTTATTAGAAGAGAAGAACCCGTGAAAACTCCAACTTCAATCGTTTTCTTTGCGTTCATAATTTTCAGAAGCATCGACAAAAATAAACCTTCGTCGGCAGGTATGACCATATCGCTCCTGAAATCCATATTCATTAAGTTAATCATTTTTCTTTATGTGTAAAAACCCGAACTAATTACAGAAGAGACGAAATGTACTTGCACTCGCTTAGTTTCTTTTCTTCTTTAACATAAAACATATTCTTACACTTAATTTACACTTTTCTTTCGGGCAGATCGAAATAATGTTAAATATCTTCATAAGATATATTATTCAAATAATCAAACAAGCGTTGGATCGCTTCTCTGTGAACCTTAGAAAAGAGTGTAAATGGGGTGTATGAAAATTTTCAGAAACAAATTCCTTTATGTTTCCAAACCAACTTAATACTTACACATATTGATATTTGGCAATGGTTTTTTCTCTGATTTCCTTCAGTAACTCGTTCTCTCTGGGATAAGCGCTTGTATTTAGGATGTACTGTTAAAAAATAAGAACAGACGATTATATAGTTGAAGAAAAATACAGTTAACGATTACATAATTAATTGTTGCAGATATAAAAATGTTTTCATATATTTTCTAATAACCGTTGTTATGACCGGGACACAAGCGTTTTGGTTGTATTTCCAACAAAAATGTGGGTGTATAATATATACATATATGAAAAACAATTAATGAGTTCGAGTTTAAACTGTTGTATTTTAGTCAAAATTTGTACTCGCGGTCACGCGAAGATTTCACTTGGATTTTTCAACATGTTTTGTGAAAATCTACGACGAACGAGTTCGTGCTAAAAATATGATATTAATCAAATTGCGCGCTTCTTAATGAAATTGTAAAATAACCATGAAATTCTTAAGAAAGTCTTTTCAAACTAATCACATTGGTAAAGAAAAGGGCAGTATCAAAATTGGGAAATTCATTAAGATCTAAATTGAGACATGAAACTGCATGTGACTTACCTCTTTAAGAGCCTCACTTTGGAGGATGTTCTTAGGATAGTAATCAGCATCACCCATGATCTTAAATTCCTACTAAATGCTAATAAAAACTATAGAGAGAGAGAGAGAGAGATGAAATTGATGAAGTTATCTTTCTTCATCACTCTCTATATATAGAGAGAATTCATTAGAAAGAGAAAAGTTGATTTTTCTTTATTATCCTTCTCTTTTACTTTTTTCCACTAGTTCTTGCCTTTCCCTTTCATTTTGAATAAAGATATCATTTAGACAGATGGAAAATCAAGAGTGGTTGAATTTCATGTTTTTAGTATTTCTTCCATCATTTCATGGTAGGTGAACTACTATTGCTAATTGGCTTAAGCTAGACTCATTACCCATCTCTATATTATTATAACAAAGTAAGGAATCCTAATCACTCCTTAGTCCACCCAAATTCAATATAAAATATGAGGTAATTTAGAGATTGAGGCGACAATGTGATACTAAGATACACTCGTTTTTTAACTTTTTTTTTAACAGTAAGATTTGAATTCTGATTTTTCTAATGTTTATCGGAACTAAGTGAGGTTTCAATGTATATGTGGGAGGCTTAATGGGGTTAATAATTAAGGCAAGACCAAAAGGTCAATATGGGTCCAAATTTTACCTACTACCACTCACAATTTTATAATATATCAATCGTACTAAAATACCAAAGGCATTTCAACCAAAAGTGGTTTTAGGAAGAAAAGTGGGTATACTTTTCTTGCCAACTTATCTCCCATCTTCAAATGTTCTTTATTAAAATACATATTGAGTATACCCAAAGAAATGGAAATGACATAAATAAACACTTTAGGATTGATGTCTTCTCTTGAAAATCGATAGTTTACTTTAAACAAGACGTCTGCAGAGTGTGACGCCGTCACCGATGGAGATTTGAGATAATTCAATACGTTGATCAGATGATAAGAATTTGTTTAACTCCATCAGAACGCCTCTATGAGCTTTTAGATATGGAGGACTTAATGGTACTTGATCTTCTTCCATGGCAAGTGTGCCTTGCCATAAAGTGTTGTCAATTGCTATAATCCCGCCTACTTTCACCAACTTCATTAACTTTTCGTAATAATTTTTGTAATTGGGTTTATCAGCATCAATAAAAGCATAATCGAAACTATTGTTGTGCTCACCCTGCAACCTCAATAAACTCATCTAATTACATGGATTATATAAAATTTTATTTTTAAATCGATAAACGTATCTGCATAATCAAATTACAACAAACACATAACAAAGATTGTAATTTAATCATTTCATTAGATGTGTCATTTTCATTGCAATCAGAGGTCCTTTCTATGAAAATTTCCTTAGGAGAGATTATCAATCTAAGGACCAAAGTTGGTCAAAATTAAGGGTCTGTAAAGTTGAGACAAAACTATTGGGACTGGTCGTCTCTTTGCCTATTGGTCATTTTCAGAGAGATCAGAAGTCCCCTCTATGAGCACTTCCTTTGCAAGATGGCCCATGGTGGTTGGTGGAGTCAATCTTTTTAGCCAGACCTCTCCCAATTTTTCCAATCTTTCATTTTGCATTTCTCCAATGCTTTTTTCTTTATTCACATATCTGTCTTTTAGGAACTAAGTTCGATTTGAACTAATTCCAGTTAGATTCAGAATATCTTTGTTTGATTTAAGATCTATGTCTCGCCTGAATGACACCATACTAAATCTAAGTGTATTTGGTTCAAATTGTTCAGATTCAGACAATGAAAAAAAAAACTATCTTACACGTACATTCATTGACTAATCTATTAGGTGCATTATCAGCGTTTGCAATTTGAGAGAAAGAAAGCAGAACTTACACTATTTATAATCTCGTCTAGCGCAGATGTAGCATCTGACTTGACAAACTTGATCTTCTTCTCCACACCAGCTTCTAAGATGTACGGTAACCCTGTTTCATATGCTTCTTGGTCTGGATCTATCGCTATTATCTGTCACCGATAAATCCAAAATGACCAAATGACTATGCAAACTTATTTCGATTTGGATCTCAATACAAAATTTTGTATTTCACTTTTCTAGAACAACATTGATATTTTGTAAATATTCACCACGTACCGTGCCATTATCAGGTAAAGCAAGAGCAGTAGTTAGAAGTGAATAACCGGTAAAAACTCCAACTTCTATTGCTTTCTTTGCATTCATAAGTTTTAAAAGCATTGATAAAAACAACCCTTCATCTACTGCTATATTCATTATACTCCTGCATATATTGTAAAAAAACGTTACTAGATCGACATAACTTTTGTTGGGTTTGTACATCAGTACATGTAGACATTTGAACGTACTCTTAGATAATGTGAGATGAAGAAAAAGAAATAAAGTTAAAGACTTTACATATCTTTGTACTTTTCGACGGTAGCTTCTCTTAGTCCCTTAAGTTGCTTATGTTCTCTAGGGTAAGCGCTCGTGTCCAAAATGTACTGCATAAAAATGAAAAAATTATAGGAGTAATATTATTGCATTCGACAACTAGATGATCTTCTCGTCATTTAAATTTCGGATCTTAAAACAAGATTAAGGTAGAAAAATTACAAACAACTAAGAACATTAAAATGTATCTAATAAGAGTAAGGAAATTAAGATATTACATTTTTAAGATCTTCACTTTTGAGGATGTTCTTTGTTCCATCCCCCATTGTTGATACTCCCTTTCTGAGTACAATAAAGACTTAAGATCCGGTTCAACAAAAAAAAAAAAGACTCAAGATCTGAGACCTCCCTCTCTCTCTCTCAAACTCTATCTGAGTCTCAGGGAGAGAACTTAGTTGCAGTTTAATAGTGACCTTCTATATGGTTCAATAAATGTGATTCTCCTAATTGTACGGAATTTGAGAATCCTCGAATCTTGTGCTGTTAGTAGATGTGGGGATTAAAAATTCATGGAAAATTGTGTCATTTATTGATCTTTGTCTGAGCACATGTCACATTTTAGGAAAGGGTGCCTCTATAGGCGCCTCCCAAAACTGCTATAGGGGCTTCTAGTCTGTAGGCGGACCCCGTACGACTCGGGAGGCGCCTCCCGAGCACCCCCACTTTCCTTTTCATCTTCTTCGTTCATTCTTCTTTTTCTTCTTTCTTTCTCTATTTTCTCTAAAACCTGAGATTTGTATAACCATTGACTGATTACAGTAAGCCTAACCAATTCTGATTTTTTATCTTTTGAATCCATAAGAAAAGAAAAGAACCATAGCTTGAAACCATGAAAATCATAGCTTGAAATGAAGAACCCTATCTATTTCTAGTTTTTCAATTTTGAATCCATGGAAGATATGAAACTCATGGCTTGAATCCATCAAAATCATAGCTTGAAACGAAGAATCCTAAACATTTCGGATCATTTTCATAAGAAAAGAAGAAAACCGAAGCTTGAATCCATGAAAACAATAGTTTGAAATGAAGAACCCTAACTATTTTTTGTTTTTCAAATTTTGAACTATGGAAGAATATGAAAATCATAGCTTGAAAGGAAGAACCCTAACCATTTCAGATGTTTTTCAGCTTTTGAATCCATGAAAAAAAGATGACTATCATAGTTGAAATCCATGAAACCATAGCTTGAAGAGAATAGCCATTTTATGATGATTTTCAACTTTTTGAACTGGGCTAGTCCGAAACGTTTCGGGTTGGACGACTCGTCTCCTCTCGGACTGGCCCAGCCCGAAGACATGATTTGGGCTTCGGACTTATCAGTCTGAAAGGGGGGCGCCTACAGTTGTCAGAATTTGATCTTAGTCAAACTCTCTTGGGGGGTCCCTACAGCATTTTTGGGAGGCGCCTATAGCCGCTCCCTTTAGGAAAGGGTAGATCTGGGGGTGGAAGTCTCGGACGTGAAGGGCGGAAAATTGACAGTAACTCATCCGGGTCACGGCGGAACGGACACAAATTCCAAGTGTCAGTTCCCTTATGGGATTCGAGTCGGTTCAGACACCCAGAAATAGAAGGCCATTTCGGATTTTTCTCCGATTAATAACCCGTATGTGACCGCTTTAGAAGCCGGATAAACAGTTATCGGTCCGTAGGACACTAGTCACTATGCAAAATTGTAAATTGAAGAAATATTTTTTGTCTTTTTTAGCACTTAGAAAGTAAGTGCAAAAAAATAAGCTCTAACTTGGAGGGTGTTTGATTTTTGCATTTATTAAGTGAAAATCAATTAAGTGCGGGCCGGCAATTTTAGGACGTTTGTTTTTTCACTTAATAAGTGAATATCACTTGTAAATGGGGCCAAAGTAAGTGCAAAAAAGTAAGCTCCAACTTAGAGCTTATTTTTTTGCACTTACTTTCTAAGTGCTAAAAAAGATATTTTTACCCTTCTCCGAATATAACAATTACCAATATAATTATACTAAAATATAAAAAATTTAAACAAATGATAAGTAAAAAATCTTTTTAAGACTTAAGCGATGACTCTTTTCCTTCTCCACTCACCCTTCACCTAAACTTTTCTTTTTAATTTTTTTCACATCTCTTCCTTCATTGATCATGAAACCGCCCAAACTCCATTATGCAACGTAAGTTCTTTCTCTTTCATAACTTTTGATTATTTGAGGTTAATATTTTCAACACAAATTATTCATAAACTTTTAATTCTCTTGTATCCAAACTCGCGAGAATAATGAATTAGTATGAAATACTAATATATAAATATTTTAACGTCAAAATAGACAATTACTCATTTTTATGACATTTAGAATTAATATAAAAATAAAACTCAATCACTTAGAAGTAATGGAAAACAAACGTCATAGCACTTACAAGTGATATCACTTACAAAGTGATAATTATCACTTAGTAAGTGGTAGCACTTATAAGTGCTAAAAATCAAACACTTTCTTGGGGCTTACATTTTTGCACTTACTTTGGCGCCACTTAGAAGTGATATTCACTTATTAAGTGAAAAAACAAACGACCTAAAATTGTCGGCCCACACTTATTAATTGAAAATCACTTATTGAGTGCAAAATCAAACACCCTCTAAGCACCCTTTTTTAGAGTGGTGTTTTAATGTTGCGAAGTTTTAAAATACAGAGCATCATTATGCGCCCAGATTTTTGAGAATTTGGCGGTTGATCTACAATAAGATTTTGACGGTTTGTTATCACCCCATTTAGGGGGAATCATATTTGATGTAGATTGTTGCGGAAGCATAAAAGTAATGGAATCCACCATTATTATTTAACTAAACTAATGAAATAAAGCTGATGAAATAACGATAAAAGCGATAAAACGATAAACTTGATTAATAATAAACGTAAACTTGATTAACAATAAACTTGATTCATAATATTCTCTGATCTGAATAACAAGGACAGACCTGACTTCCTTTTATAGGAACTTAGAAACTTCTAGAAAGACTCAAACCAGGATTCCTAAATATCAAAGACAGACATAGAAACTTCTAAACCTAAACTTAGTAGGAAATACTAAAACATGGAAACTCCTAAACTCTAACCCTAATGGCCTCGGCCATGAGGCCCTCTAACTAGTTCGGTCGTGAGGCCCATCTTGATGGTCTCCATCATACTCCCCGACCGAGAACGAACTTGCCCTCAAGTGAGACTCAACAATGCAATCCTTAATTCCCACTTCGAGCGAACGGTGCATTGGGGTCGAAGGACACCTACTTGGACGAAATCACTAGCTTCAATCTCATAGTGCAAAGAATCTTGCAAAAATAAATGTAAGAAGGAAACTTCCAACAAATTGCAACATCTCCCGTCATCTTTTAATTTGATTAAGAAGAACACAAACACCACATAATTTTATGGAAAAATCAACCTTGAATTTCTTCACTTGAACGATCTTCCCACGTTCATCTTCATGTTGCTTATAAACCAAACTCGAATATGACTTAATCAAATCTAAACTAGAATGAACTGACTTTTTCAAGCTAAAAGAGAATAATTCACTTTGTTCTTCTTTTTCCTCGGTCATTGAGAAAATTTTGTTCTTTTTTGTCAAGAACTTCTTCTTTAATACCATCGAACATGGTGACCGAAGTAACATACGAGAACTGTCTACTTGATTCAATCTTTGTCTCCACATATGAAAAATATTCATCTAAAGGAAGAAAGACATACCTGAAGATGTTTTTCAATGTAGTCCAATCGTCTACGAATTTTTTTTCCTTGATTAATGAGTCTCCATTGCATTGCATTGAATTGTTCATAGATTCTTTCGGACATATGTTGTTCAATGAGAAAAACCTTATCTTCGTCATGGATATCTTGGTTTATGAACCAATCTTCCATATGTTGAATCCAAAAATTTATATGATATTGACCGTCAAATAGAAGAATATTAGAAACGGAATTAATTTTTTCTTGATATTTTCGATCAACATAAATTGTTTTGAATCTCGAAAGGGATCCCAACCTAAACGTGGAAAAAAATCCAACATTCAAGGAGAGATGTATGAAAAAAAATTCATATTTCATTCCCAGATTCTTCGAGCTCTGAATACCAGCTGATGTAGATTGTTGCGAAAGCATAAAAGTAATGGAATCCACCATTGTTATTTAACTAAACTAATGAAATAAAGTTGATGAAATAACGATAAAAGCGATAAAACGATAAACTTGATTAATAATAAACGATAAACTTGATTAACAATAAACTTGATTCATAATATTCTCTGATCTGAATAACAAGGACAGACCTGACTTCCTTTTATAGGAACTTAGAAACTTCTAGATAGACTCAAACTATGAATCCTAAATATCAAAGATACTCAAACATAGAAACTTCTAAACCTAGACTTAGTAGGAAATACTAAAACATAGAAACTTCTAAACCTAGACTTAGTAGGAAATACTAAAACATGAAAACTCCTAAACTCTAACCCTAATGGATTCGGCCATGAAGCCCTCTAACTAGTTCGGTCGTGAGGCCCATCTTAATGGTCTCCATCAATATTCCTCCAGCAATAGAATTCTCCCTGTATGTCCGCGAGCCAAACAATAACATAAAGGGGAATGTGATTCCTAGGAATCACATGCCATTCCCGCGTGATTCCTGGATGCCAAACATAACCTAAAGGTTTTCTAAATCCGGATAAAAACTTTCTAAAAATTTGAGGAAACTGCTAATTTTCCAAAGATGTACTTCCTATTGGGCCTTAAGTGGTGGCTTTGGTACCACTGTCCAAACCTTGGTACAAGAACTAGTGAAGAATTGAGCAGCTTTATTGAATTAAGACTTTGGCTTGTAAATATGCCAACAACAACCAATCTGAGAAAATAAACCCACCTTATGCACTCCTTAAAGTGTGGTAACATGGGAAGAAGAAAATTATAGCAAAGACACCTTAATCCCTACAGACTAGGACTTATTAACATAAACACAAAAACAACCAAATACTTGATGGACTAAATACCAAACACTAAGCTTCAGTTTAGAAGTCTAGAATCTTAAACGAGACGCTTGCAGAGTGTGAGGCCGTCGCCGATGGAAAGTAGAGATAACTCGATGCGGGGATCAGAAGATAAATATTCATTTAACTCTACGAGAATACCTCTGTCAGCCTTGCAAACTTCAAGATCTATTGGTACTTCGTCTTCTTCCATGGCGATTGTGCCTAGCCATAGTGTGTTGTCTATAGCTATTACCCCACCGACCTTCACCAGTTTCATCAATTTCTCGTAATAGCTTTTGTAGTTAGATTTATCGGCATCAATAAAAGCATAGTCAAAACTGTCATTGTGCTCTCCCTGCAAAATCAATAAGATCAACTAATTACTTATATGAAATTTGTATTAAGATATATTAAAATGTATTCGTAAATAAAATTACAAATATATTCAACACAATTCAGATTATTTTATAAATGTGTCATTTTCGTAGCAATAAAAGATCCTTTCATTGACAAAATTACCCTTGTAGAGACAACCAGTTTAGGTTCGGGCTTCAACACGGACCTACAATGTCCAAGTTGAAATAATGTCCTGAGGTCGGGCCGCCCAGTTGAGCCATATATCCCAGTTCGGCCCAGGACCGAGCCAAGTCAGGTTGGGATGCAGTGTTGGTGTGTTAGTAACTTAAAAAGAATAATTGGAAACTTCCAATTCCTACTCTAAAACTTCGAATTTTCTTCTTCAACATTTCAAATTTTTTCTTTATATTATGTTATAGAAAGATAACTAATCGGAAAGTTCTTCTCGTAGAATAGTACAATTATTCACTAGAGAAGTAGTGTGTTTCTGAAATTTTTTGAAATTCGTCAAAAACTTCTCATCCAAATTGAGGGAAAAACAAAGAGACATAAATACTTATTAGTGCGTAAATCATGTTTGGTATGAACGCTTATAAGTGTCTGCAGTAAATGTTGAGACGAGACACAATCCTGGGCCAGAATATAATCCGCGTTGGTTTTACCTGTGTATGATAAGGGTCCAACCGTCCAGACCCGACTTGCACCACCTTAGTATAATTAAGGACCATGGTCATTGGTCGGTCAAAATTATGGTTATGTGAATGTGTTGAGTTGATGCAACTGAAATTTCAGAATAGGTTCTTTGTTAAATTTGTGATGCCTAAGTCATTTAAATGGTTGCGATCGCCACACCTTTGGGGAAGCAATAAAAAATTTCGAAGTACAAAATGTTGACTAATTCTTTTTTGAATTTTTTTTAATTTTCCTTTTGTTTCCTTCAACTCCAACCACCATTCTTTTTCCACTTCTACAAGGGTTGTCGATAAATTGTAATTGTGGACGTCATTTTCTTTCAAATATTACTCTCCTGTCATTGGACCACCGCCACCTCCCACCACCATCAATTTTCTCTCATTTCTCTCTCCCCGTTCATCTCTCTCCTCTTCCCTCCCTCACCTCCTTCCTATATCTCCCTCCTCCTTCTCTCTCTATATGTTATGGGAAGGCCCCTTTTGCCGGAATAGATAGAATGAGAGAGTATGAGAGAGAAAGGCAGAGCGAAATTTTGAAAAAATTTACAACTTTTCTTAAAAATTTTGTACCACATAATTTTTTTCTTATTTTCCAGATGCTCTGGCCTGGCCTTTCGTATTGACCTTAGGTTTATATGCTTCAAATGATTAATTTTTAGGAAATACCAAAAGTTTACACTATTTCCAAACTAATGTAATATCTGAGTGATATGTATTATCAGTGTATTTCCAAATTCACAAAAAAATAACTTACACTGTTTAGAAGCTCGTCTAGCTTTGACATAGCATCGGAGCAAACAAATTTGATCTTATTCTCCACGCCCGCTTCTCTAATGTACGGTAACCCTACTTCATAGGCATCCTGGTCTGGATCTATCGCAATTATCTGCCATCAGTAAACCCATGATTCAACAAACCTATTTCGAATAATTTATTCTCCTTGCATAAATTTTTTTATTTTACTTGTGTATATGGACATTAATATATTGTAAGTACTATAATTCAATGTTCACCACGAACCGTGCCATCATCAGGTAAAGCAAGAGCAGTTGTGAGAAGAGAGTAACCGGTAAAAACTCCAACTTCTATTGCTTTCTTTGCATTCATAAGCTTCAAAAACATCGACAAAAACAATCCTTCATCTACTGGTACATTCATCATACTAGTCCTGCATATATACATAACTCTATTATATAAAACACAATGTTTTTTTTTTTACGATTTATCTCTAGATCTTAGCGTCCGTCAGGTTTGTCATATATAGTTTCTTGATCCAATGGTTTAAATTACTAGGTTTTCACCACGTCCTACAGGGGTGCTGCAAATCCAATGGCTGCAAGTACACACTTAAATAATGTAAGAAGACGAAAAGAAAAGGGTAAGATACTTACAGATCGTCGTACTTTTCAGCAGTAGCTGCTCTGAGTCCCTTAAGTTGCTTATGTTCTCTAGGGTAAGAGTTGTTTAAGACATACTGCATACAAATGAAAAAATAAAATAAATTCTATTGTATTTCAGAACTTTGATGGTTGACACCCATCTTTGCAATTTTTTGTGATCTTAAAACAAGATTAAGGTAGAAAAAAAAATTACAAAAAACTAGAAAAAGAATAATATACATTTAATTAAGAGTAGGAAAAATATACTACGTACCCTATGAAGACCTTCAGTTTTGAGGATGTTCTTGATATCATCTGCCATTGGTGGACAAAATTGAGATCTCAATACCTCTCTCTCTCTCACTGTGTATATACCTCTTTCACTCTGCCTTCAGCCTGAATTCTTTCAAACAGGAACCAAGCACTACTTTTATAATGGGGATATTTTAAAGGGGCCTTCTCTAAGTGTTTGAGGCGCCTCCTTCTCTCACAAACTCTCCTTCAAAATTGTCTCGAGTTAGGCGCCTTTAATACTTACACTGGGCGCCTTTAAAAGTTCACAAATAAGGGTCTTCTTCTATATGGTTTCATTAGTTACATGATTAACATGGCAAATTAAAAATTAGCATTGAAACAAAGATTATTATTGGGTCAACTTGTGCCTTGTTGTTAGGAGACTCATGTTAATTAATTAATTGAACCACCTACAAGAATGTCATTGTTTAAGTACCAACTGCCACCACAAAAGATCACTACCAAATTCTTTCAAAAACAACTTGATAACTTCCGTGATTAAATGCTACTTTTAGTGACAAACCTTTGTTTCTAAGGGTCAGTCGTACTATATATCTTCGCGACTTCCTTTTGCCGATAACAAAAGATTAGTACCAAATTCTTTCAAGAGGCTTGATAACTTCGTCATTAAATGACGGGTTTTAGTGAAAACCTTTGTTTCTAAGAGTCCGACTTTATATCTTCGCTATTTCTTTTCGTCGGATGTTTTGATCTTTGAATCAATGACGACTATTTTATCTTTATCAGTTTCTTTTGTTAGGCGACTACATTTCAATTATTGTTGATTGTTAATTGGGTTTACTCACCCAATAATTGGTAATTGAAGTTATTCTCTTCAACTACCCTTTCATGTTACTCTTTTGTAGGGCATATTTTTCTTGACCAAACTACCCTTTCTCAACTCGAATTATTGGAGTAACCCAAGTTGAGCCGAGTCAGGTTCATTCACTCACATCTCCTCTGTCAACAACCATCTCTCTGTTTCTTATTAAAAAAAACTATTTAAGTTTCCACAAATCATTTGGTGCAATTTATAACTTATTAGATTAGTCACATAATTCAGTTCGGTGTGTGACTTGATCAATGCGTTTTGGCATCATGAAATGGGAGGGATTTGAGTTAGATTTGAGTCATGTCATGATGATTCGCTTTCAATTGTCATAACCAGTTATTTTTTTTGTGTGCGATAATTAACATATATAGTCAATCAACTATATTCACCTGAGTGAGAAACTGCTCTGCATTATCCGCTTAGAGAGAACTTTCACCGGAAATCATGTTTTCTCCGGCGAAGGGTCTTCGTTTCGCCGGATCCCTCTCACGTTCATAGTGGAAGTTGTTGACATTTTTACTTAATTTGTCCATCTAATTTGTATTTTTTGGAGTAGATAACAGAAGGGGGAAAAGTTCGGGTATGGGAAGAAGACTGTTCTTCCATTATGTTAAGCCATCATCAAATCCAGTCGTTTTAATTAGTCAAAGTAATTGTTTGATTTGGTGATTTTCCTCAAGTACCCAATTTGAAGATTTTAAAAAGTTTGTCAATCAAACAATCTAATTAGGGATTTCTTTTTGTGATAGTGAAATGAAGTTCAACATTCTCATATTCTCAATATCTACATCTATCACCTATTATTTAATTACGTTGGTCTTTGTTGGCTTATCTCCATCTTCCGGTTTAGATTTGACTAGAGCAATGATGAAGAAATAGGAAAGAGCACCAAAAAGAAGATTGGACTACATCTATTAAATCAAGAAAAAACAACAACTTATTCAATCAACAACTTCTACTCGCTTTATCGTTCCTCAATATATTTAAGTATAATAAAGTTTAAGACTTTTGTGGTCTTTTCATTTGTGATCTTTAGGATCTTTTCATTTTGTGACCTTTAGGGTCTTTTCATTTTGTTATTGTGGTGTTTTACTTCTTTAGCTTCATGTTGTACTTTACTTTTGTAAGTCCCGTGCTGTAATTTACTTTTGTAAATCTAATATTGTACTTAAAAGAGCCTAATTAAAGTCTCAAAATCATGTACTGTAATATATTGGACTGAATTCCTACATATTATTGGAAATTCTGGTTTAATTAAAAAAAGCGTTATTTTCCTAATAGCCCCCAACTTTGTGACCGGTTTCCAATCAATGGTTTGACCTTCGCCAACAAAGTTGATTGACCCTTAAAAAACTAGAAAATTTCATATTAGTAATTAGTTGATCTTATTGATTTTTCTCCAAAAAACTAGAAAATTTTGATCCAAGATCCAAAAAATAGGCCTTGATAGCATAAGTCCAATATTAACATAAAATCTTTTAAAAGTCCAAAATTTGTATTTTGGGATTCACCAAAAAAAATCATTTTTCTCATGACACCAATCTTATTACATAAAGCAAAACGTAAAGAATCTTACGCTTTTATTATTTAATTTCATGCAACTTAGTTTGTGTTGCGTAAAAAATAAACAAGTTTCCACACAAATTAGGTCGGGCCGGGTCGGGTTTAAGTCAATCTTCAGGCCGGGTCGGTCGGGCTTTGAAACTATATTGTACCGTGAAAGGCGCCAGTTTCATATTTCTTTAATTAGTTTTGTCGTTGTAGGGTTTTAGAACTTTTTTTTAACCGATTATCTGAATCAAGAAGATTTGAATGCTTTCAATGATCATATTTCTTTGGCATCGTAAATGATCTTTTTTTACTATTGTCAACATGCCTCGAACCAATGACCTAGAAGGTGGAAAACTAAAACCTCCTATGGCTTCAACCAAAGGTCGTTGCCTTGTTGGCCTATTGTCTTTTTTTTTTGATGAGATTCTTTTTTTTTTTTTTTTTGATGAGAGTTGGCCTATTGTCTTTCTATAAAAAGTAATAACTTCCTAGAATCTAAAATATTATAAATTTTATTTTATATATGTAAATATATATCATAAATTCAACCTCTGATCACCCATACATATATATATATCATATTTTCAATCTCGGTTTACTTATTTTGTTTACAAAGAAGGAATAGATGGAATGCTTTGTTCATGTCTGAAGAAGTTTTCAGGATCAACTCTACTCTTTATATGAACCAATCTTGCATAGTTGTTCTTAAAGTACCTCCTTCCCCAAACCCTACCTTGTAAATAACTTGATGTACCATTACTATTCATACCCAAATCAAGATCTCTATAATTCACATAAGCTTCTCTTGGACATTTTGAGACATAAGGAGTCATATATCTATACAAATTTCTAATCCAACTAATATGCTTATGAGATGTCTCCACACTCTTCTCATTCCACACTACCACATACATAATCATATATAAGGTTCCATTTCTATGTGGAAATGGAAGTGCAGATTCTGAAATCTCATTCATTTTTCCACCATAAGGAGTTAATATAATCAATGAAGTGTCTTCTTCATATAGTCTTTTCCATATTCCTTCGAGTATAATTTTAGGTATGGGTTCTCTTACATAGTCAGACTTAGCCTTGAAAGCACCCTTGTTGAGTTGAGTTCTATTTAGTAGCCGACTTAGCGGTGAATCGATCGGATATCCAGCGAAAAAAAGAGTCGATCGAATCCAACTAGTTTCCATACAATCTTTTCGCGTTAAACCCAACTCGGGGAACTTTTGTTTCATCACACTTAGGAGTTGATCACTACCACCAAGATACATAGAGTTGAATGAAGCTTGAATTGTTTTCGTATCCCCCTTTTTAGTAGGATTCACAACACTTAAAAGAACCCTAATGAAGAGTTCATTTGGAAGTTTATTTATAACTTCTTGCCACTTGTGAACTAGTGAAGTTGCACCTTGTTCTAGGGTTTTACTAACTGTAAAAACAGTTACAGTTGGTGGAACAGGAACTAATCTAATCTTAAATGAAAGGATTATTCCAAAGTTACCTCCACCTCCACCTCTAATAGCCCAAAACAAGTCCTCTCCCATGGTTTTCCTCTCTAGGATTCTGCCATTAACGTCGACAATTCGAGCATCAATAACATTATCATCTGCTAGACCATATTTCCTCAACAATGAACCATACCCACCTCCACTAAACTGCCCACCAACACCTACAGTTGGGCAAACAGCTGCAGGAAAGCCAAATGTTCGACTTTTTTCAGCAATCCTATAATAAAGCTCGCTGACTAGTGCACCTGACTCAACCCATGCGGTTTGAGTAGCTGCATTGACACGAACGGATCGAAGATTATACATATCAACAATCACAAAAGGAATTATATCAGATCTATAAGAAAGACCTTCATAGTCATGACCACCACTTCTAACTTTGATATGCATTCCATGTTTCTTCGAACAAATTACAGCGGCTTGAACATGAGATTCTTGCAAGGGTCTAATGATAAGTTGGGGTTTTGGAGATGTCATGAATCTGAGGTTGTTCATGGAGAATTCTAAGATTGATGAGTAATTAGAGGAGCTCGGAGAGTAGACTTGAATTGATGAAGCATTTACAGAGTGTTGAGTAAGGCATTTGAGAATGTTTTCATTGATTGTGTTTGATGAAGATCCAAATGAAACTATTGAGAACAAGAGGAAAGAAAAAAGTATTGAAATTTGATAGATGGAAAGATTTGAAGCTCCCATCTTTTGGGTTTAATGCTTAGACTTTGTTGCTATATGAATTTGTGCAGATGTTCTTATTTATGGGGATCTCAACTTGCTACCATTAGCCTTTCTCTCCATTGACAATTACCAATTAAAAGTTAACTTTGATTAACGAAATTATAATCGTGTGAGCCAAATTAGAACATTCTAAATATAAGAGTTTAATATTCTAGTTAGTCACAAATTAAAGGCCGAATTAATCTTCTTAAAAGGAAGAGAAAAAACATAATTTAAAACTAATGGTAGAGGTTATATAACTCCAAGTCGTGGAAGGTGGATGAGTTTTAAAAGTCTCTGCTAATATTATTTTATAAGCACGTCAACAACAAAAAAATAACCCACATGGGTCTAGCTAGACTTTCTCGTGTGTAATTAAAAGATCGATTTTTAGTGTTTAAGTAAAGCACGTTCAACATGGAATTGAATGCTGAAAATTACATATAAATTCCCAGCCAACTCTGCCACCTAAGGTGCCACCTAACTTTGGTCCGTCGTAGGCGAAGTTGTCACAAAATTTGACTAAATTTTTGTGGAATTCCCACAAAATAGGAGCATGACAACAAATAGTTTGGTTTCTAAAACTTCCAAAATTTTAAAAACTGAACTCAAGTCTTTCTTCAAAATTTTAAAAATGTGTTCTAGCTGCCATAAATCAAAACCTAGTTTTTCTTAGCCATATTCTTTATACCTCTCTCCCTTTTACTGGCTTGATTATAAAAATCAAACAAATTTTAAATTTATTTATCTTACCCATTTCTTCTTCAAATTCTAATTTAAATGACATCATAACATCTCCAAATCTTGCCACTTTGAATACAAAATTTCTAGCTAATTCAGCTTTTTGTACTAGCTCCCTCCTGTAACTATTAAAGCATACCTCTACAAAGAAAAAATTTAGGTACACCATGGACTTGGTATAGTGGTTGGAAATCACTTTGCATTCCCATTTAAGGGGAAATCCATGGTCCCAAGTGGTTCTAAGGTGTTGACATAAACTCTAGAAAGTCCTGGAGGTTTCAGGTTCGAATCCCAGAGAACGTGGAATCTTTGGTTTATTTGAATTGAGATTATTAGGGTATAAATAATGTAGTTTGGCTTTAGGCCATTGTTTAGTTGGGCTATAGGCGCGGTTCTGTTAGAGTTTGAGTGGGTGGTTATCGAGCTTATTACATCTTTGATGTATCAATGCCAAATGCAACGACATACGTAGATCGTAGTCGACTTTCAAAAAAAAGAAGTGGAAATCCATGATTTATTGAACAACGTATAAATAAGGTAGATGTAGGAATAAATGGACTTCATATCCAATGTGATGGTTTTAACTTTTAAGGGTCTATATA
>BEHA01050193.1:2361257-2406934 GCA_002897215.1 Eschscholzia californica subsp. californica
TTCGAAACAACTAATTCTTCTCCCGGGATTATATACGGAGCAAATAATTTGTGTGAGCTTGTGTTATTCATCTCATTGAACTTTTCTTTCTCCGTCATTGAAAAACTAGTATTTATTTTATCAAGAAAATATCCTTCAACAGTGTCGATCATGGTAGTCGAAGCAATTTTGGATAATTCACTTTGTTCTTCTTTTTCCTCAGTCATTGAGAAATTTTTGTTCTTTTTGTCAAGAACTTCTTTTTCAATACTATCGAACACGGTGACCGAAGTAACATTGGAGAACTGTCTACTTGATTCAATATTTGTCTCCACATATGAAAAATATTCATCTAAAGGAAGAAAAAATACCTGAAGATGCTCTTCAATGTAGTCCAATCGTCTACGAATTTTTTCCCTTGATTAATGAGTCCCCATTGCATTGCATTGAATTGTTCATAGATTCTTTCCGACATATGTTGTTCGATGAGAAAAACCTTATCTTCATCGTGGATATCTTGGTTTATGAACCAATCTTCCATATGTTGAATCCAAAAATTTATATGATATTGACCGTCGAATAGAGGAATTTTAGAAACGGTATTAATTTTTTCTGGATATTTTCGATCAACATAAAATTGTTTAGAATCTCGAAAGGGATCCCAATCTAAACGTTGAAAATTTTTCCAGCACTCAAGGAGAGATGTATCTATGAAAAAAAAATTCATCTTTTGTTCCCAGATTTTTCAAGCTCTGAATACCAGCTGATGTAGATTGTTGCGGAAGCGTAAAAGTAATGGAATCCACCATTGTTATAAACTAAACTAATGAAATAAAGCGGATAAAATAACGATTAAACGATAAATAAACGAAGAACAACTGAAATAATTAAAGAAGAAGATGCAATCAAGGAGATTTTGTATTTGATGATTCAATTCAATAATTAACAAGACATACCGGACTTCTCTTATATAGAGATTGGACTTTCCTAGATAGACTCAAATAAAGAAAGAAGATTACTACTAAGGATACTTTCCTTGATTGCTAGGACTCTAAATATGGTAACCCTAAATACTAAACTAGAACTTATCCTATTATGAGATCTTGGCCGTTGGCCCTGTTATTGGGTTGGCCGTGAGTCCCATTGGTGGGATGGCCGCCATCAAAAAGGAACCATAAAAGAGTTCCGGCGAAGGAATCGACGTAGATCTGAAACGGTTTAAGAGAGAGAGAGACGGTTTCAAATATACTACTACTACTACAACTACTAATAATAATAATAATAATAACAATAATAATAATAATAATAATAATAAGGCCCACCCAAGTCTATTAAGGCCCATCCAAGTCTACCAAGACCCACACAGGTCCATCAAGGCCCACACAGGTCCATCAAGGCCCATACAAGTTCATCAAGACTCACAAAGGCCCATTTATAAAACCAGATTGAGAAGAACAGAGAAATCTTTTTAAGCGCGAAGAAAGGGCGCCATTGTTAACAGAGACCCTAAAATTCGATTCTCACTTCTACTTCCGTCAAGAGTTCAGATCAAATGGAAGAAACCGTCTCCGGTTTGTTGGCCAATCTTCCCTCTCGCGGTCTCTTCTCTTCTTCCCCCATTCACTCTTCTAATCTGGTAATCTCTCTCTCTATATCTTTCATTAATGGTTTTCGAAACCCTAGTTTTGTTCATCAAATTTGGGACTCTTTATGGGTTTGATCTAATCGTTTTTACTGTTTCTGGGTTTTCTTATTATTGTCTAATCTTATCTGGGTATTCGTTACTAGTAACCAATTAACCATAGAAGCCCCGATTTTTGTTGGGTAATTAGAATTGCATCAAGAAGCAATTTGTAAGCAAATCGAACAAAAATTGGAGTATAAATTGTGACAAAGCTTGGAAGATAACAGTCTCCCAGTTAATGAATAAAATCAGCCATTGCATTATGGCATTAGGTTACTGAAACTGAATTGAGAACCCTAGATTTAGAAAAATATGCCCTTTCGGAACCGAATTGGATACTTAATTACGGGTAATTGGTTATGTATTCTGAAACACTCGTAATATTGTTACAATGTTATGGACTTTTTTTGTTTCGACGTCGGTGCAATTCCAAATTAGGGTTTTTTTTTTTGTTTTTTTACTTCGCCAATACATTTTATGGAAAGAAATTCAGAACCCATGAGCATTTTGATGACGATTTTGTGTCTCGCTTAATGTTGTGAATCTTGATAACATTGTGTAGGGAGGGATGCGAGTTTATGTTTGTGAACATGACACATCACCACCAGGTTCTCTTGTCCAACCTCCTTTCCCATTTCATGATTTATGAAAGATAGTTTTCAATCTCAAACTTTTGTTTATTTGATTCCAGAGGAGCAAGTGATAAAAACGAACCAAATGAACATATTGATAAGATCTCTTACCATTAGAAACCAAATGACAGCTTCAAGCTCGAAAGATGTGAAGAGTAAGCCTTCGACACAGATTACTAGAGGCAAGAGGTATAAGGTTCATTTCCCGTAAGAGTGGCTTAAATTGTCTTTGTATGATTTGATTGAGATATGTGTACCATACTCTCAAATTCTAGTTGCCGAAGTTATTCCGACATAAGAAAAAGGCTGTTTTGGATTCTCTTAGATATGAACAAACTGAAACAGGCGAAAGACAAATATCACTAGATTTATCACCTCTCGGGGTCATTATCAAGCTACATTTATGATTTACCTATGATCTTGTGAGCTTAACTTGTGCTTTCATTTTCTTAGAGCTGCTGAAGAAAGTGCTGGTGTGAAGGTGGCAGCCAAGAGAGCTAATTTGAACAATTCTAATGGAAGTGCTAAAGCAGGTAGGCATTCTCGATTCCCTAAGCTGTTATTGTTGTACTGTACTACTATCTTAAAACTTCAGGACAAACTGGAAAACTACTTGCTAGATACTGTCTTAGATAGTCGTAAAATATCAGAATGCGATATGATCTTTTGCAGCATTGCGTGTATTGGTAAATGGTCAGAGTACACTCTATGCTCTGATTCGTGGAACTATATATTTGTATATTTGTGCCCATCTGAATATGCAAGGATGACTTCGGACAGTCACACTGACTCTGAACTTTTACGACGTTTAGAGGAAGAAATGATAACTTCCTGCTTTATCACCAAATGAAGTTGTTACCGGGGGAACTCTCTTATGCTATTAACCCATGACTCACTATGGATAAGTTAAAGAATTAAATCTAAAAAAAACGTTTTTACGCCTCAAGGCGGCTTGCTCCAAAAAAGCGAAGCACGACCTTAGGTATATGTGTCGCTGCTTAAAAGGCATCCACTAATTCTCTTAGAAAAAAAAATATGATACCACATTGATATAAAAGGATAACATAATATATTCTTCTTCACCTCACTACAATAATATTCAGACTTAAGTGTTCAACAGACAAGAAATATAAAAGCTGAGACTTCTTACATAATCTTAATTAATGCTTGTACCTTTTGTTTTTGTCTGTAGATGCGTATTCTTGAGGCAAAAATAGACCAAACCGCCTCGAGGGGTGCCTCAAGGCATATGCATCTACTGAATCTTAAAATGTGACAAGAAATCAAGGATTTTTTTTTTCTTGGTAACTAGGTGCTAACCTTCTATATGGTGGGTATTGGTCTGAAATACAATTTATTGTGCATTCTCATTGATACTTGATTCTTGGACTTTTTAATTTAAGCTGAGCTATGAAAAAATATGTATAAAGCAGAGTTTCTCGGTAGAACAAGTACTTGAATATTTTATTAAACTATAAGCTAAAATAACCATGTTTACTTCCCTTTAACTTTTTGTAGGTGGATCTACTGGTCGCTCTTCTCAGAATTATCAGGCTCTGACTGTAGAGAAGTTACGCGTACTTTTGAAAGAACGAGGTCTACCAGTGAGAGGAAGGAAGGTAAACAGCTCTTTTATATTTGTATCAGTCATAGGTTCATTCCTTTCTATTAGGTAAAAAAATTGGGACCTTTGAGTTACTCGTTGATTAGAAAACTCCCACTAATTAGACGGTTGAATCTTTGAAATTATAAACTTTTGATCCATTAATTAGCTTTTCAATGTGTGGTGGCTCCTCGATTCCTTGAGTTTTTCATATAAGTGGTCATCGATGGGTTGGTTCCCTTGCAGGATGAGCTGATAGCACGCCTGAAAGGCGAATAGAGTATAGATGGTGAAGAAGCATAGTCGAAAATTGGGTCAAATATAACTCCAGACACCTCTTTTGAACTCTGTGAACGATTTACTTTTTTCGTCAATGGGATAACTAAGGTATTTTGTTATCTTTTATCTCTAATTTAAGAATATCAAAATATGGCTCCTGCTTCTGTATACAGTTTAAAGCTTAAAACATATTATTATCTTGTACAAATTTATCTCTTTTGGAATACATGTCTAGGCTTGATAATTTCCTATAATCTAACAGTGATCCGCTCCCATGGGCCTCTGGCCGGGCCAGAGTTCCGCCCTAGAGATGGACCAATAACTTCATGCCGTCCTCAATAGACACCAAAAAGGGGAATGAAATTACTTAATTCTTAGGACGGTGGCCTTCAGCACAAAAAGAAAGGCAACCTCAAGTGACAGAGACCATAGAATCTTTTAGAGGTGATCGATACCTGTTCCTATCCAACCGTTGTTAACACGTGAATATAACTTATATGTTAAATAGTATGTTGTATTGTATTCGGCCCACACAAAAGTAGGGCGCTGCTTTCATATATCCGAATTTTCGGGTAATGGAATCAAACCTTGCTATTTGGTAGGACCATGGCCTGATGATTGAAAATTATGGCTTTTCAATTGCTCTAAGAACTACTTGCACTTAGAAATGTCATGACAAAATTGTCAACAAGAGTATGATTATAACACTTGGATGTGATTTTTCTTATGGTTCCAAATAATCGAAAAATGTTTGATATATTTCTTTCCCATATTGAATCTATTTCTAAATTATGTACACATACAACCCTTGGTTTAATTTTGTAATTGTTATTTCTTGGATTATTTCAAATATCTGACCCAAGTTAGATCTTGTGCCGCAGATAAAATGTGAATTATTATTTTATTTCTACGTATTTACTGATGAGAATTAGCAAATCAAAGCGCTCGAAAATGGTATGGGTCATGCAAAAAATAATCAATTATTTCTGTCAAGAAAGTGATGTAAATGAGGATTAAAGTAATCCATCAGATCTAATAGACAGAGTGAACTGAATTATTATGGTTTTCTTAATATTTTCTCCAAAAAGAATATATTTTTTATGAATAAAATTGTGACGAGTAGCGGATCATATTGAATAAAATCTAAGACCAAATGCTTTGAACTTAACATCGTCAATCTCGACTGCTATCGATAATTATTAAAATATAGTTAGCCGACTTGAGCTAATTTATGTAATTTGTACGTGTGCTAACCGAAACTTGGAAGAGAGAAGAATATAAAGTATTACATGCATCTTAAAGTTCCAATCTTAGGGTAACAAAGAAAATTTTGTAAGAATTAGACTAACCTCTTTTAAGAATACATTTTAGTAGTTATCATTATTTTATTTGATTATGTCATTGTTGTACTATCTTCACTTACTTTCACCATTGATGCTAAAAAATTCTCATATAACAGAACTCGGGAAGTTTTATAAGGCCTCCCCAATTTTGTTAAAAGACCTCTCATGAACTATTTTACTTGTTAAATTATCACTAAGGGGAGGCTTTTTAACATAAATGAGGGGGCCCTATAAAATCTCCCAAAAATTAATTAATACACTCACAGAGCACTCAGGCAAATTATATTACTCCATTAATAATCTAGATTTGATTACACTAATTGACATTTTTTATTATTAAGATTTTCTTAAGTGCGCCAGACTGTTCTTAAGTGGCCGGTCCTCTCTCCCTCTCTGATCTCTCTGTCTCTTCTCTCTCTCTCTCTCTCTCCAATAGTGAGTGATATGGGGGCTGAAAAGTCAAACTTGACATGGGCTGAAGATCCTGGGGATTGAATTGATGACCATTTTTGGTCTTGGTCGGACAAGATTTTTATGTCAACATCACACTTTAAGATGGCTGAAGATCCTGATTCCTCACCATTTTAGGTCTGGGTTGGTTGAGATCTTCGGCCCAACAAGCATCTTTGATCTCTCTGTCCTCTGAAGCTTTCTCTCTTCTTATAAGTATTGAATACCTCCTTTCCCTTCCTCAAAAGTCAAAACCAACTCTCTATTTCTATCTCTCTCTCTCTCTCTCTCTCAGAACCATGTTTATCTCTCTCATGATCTTATTTCCATTAGGATCTCTTCTTCTCTCATTTTTTCTTCATCATCATATTAATTCAACCTCAACCCATAAACAACAAACTTATGGACCACCCTCATACCCATTAATTGGATGCTTAATCTCTTTCTACAAAAACAGATACCATCTCTTAGATTGGTACACAAATCTTCTCTCTCAATCTCCAACACAAACAATCGTAATCAAACGATTCGGAGCTCCTCGTACTATCGTTACAGCTAACCCCGAAAATGTCGAGTACATTCTTAAAACTAACTTCAATAACTTCCCTAAAGGTAAACCTTTTAGTGAACTTCTTGGTGATCTATTAGGTAATGGTATTTTCAATGTTGATGGTGATCTTTGGCGAAAACAGCGAAAGATAGCAAGTCATGACTTCACTACAAAATCATTAAGAGAGTTCTTGGTGAAAATACTAGAGGAAGAAGTCTCGAATCGGTTGTTACCCATTCTTGAATTGGCTTCTAAAACTTGTCAAGTTCTTGACATGCAAGATTTGTTAAAAAGGTTTGCTTTTGATGTAGTTTGTATGGTTTCTTTAGGAACCGACCCGGGTTGTCTTCAACCTTCATTACCGGTTTCTCCATTAGCGGAAGCTTTCGATGTAGCAGCTGAAATAAGTGCTAGACGTGGAGCCGCTCCATTGTTTCTAATATGGAAGATTAAGCGAATTTTCGGGTTGGGGTCTGAAAGAAAATTGAAAGAAGCAATTGAGCATGTGCATAGATCAGTTGATGAGATAATTCAAACAAGAAAGAAGAAACTACAAAATGGAGGAGTAGGACTCAAATTTGATCACGAAGATCTTTTATCGCGTTTAATATCAGCTGGTAATGAAGAAGAATTAATCAGAGATATGGTTATAAGTTTTATAATGGCAGGAAGAGATACAACTTCGGCCGTTATGACATGGTTATTCTGGTTACTTTCCTGCAATAAAAACATCGAAAACGCGTTAGTAAAAGAAGTGAAAAAGATTAGTACCAAAGAAAATCAAGAAAACAAAACCAAGAAGTTATCAGATTTCGACGGGTTAAGAGAGATGGGTTTGTTAAAGGCATGTTTATGTGAATCAATGAGGTTATACCCGCCAGTTGCTTGGGATTCGAAGCACCCAATCGTTAATGACGTGTTACCGGACGGTACAATAGTTAGAAGTGGAGATAGAGTAACATATTTTCAATATGGAATGGGGAGAATGGAAGAGTTATGGGGGAAAGATAGGCTAGAGTTCAAACCAGATAGATGGTTTGTTGAACCAGATAAGATAGATGAAGGAGAGATAAAAAATGTGAGTCCATATAAATTTCCTGTTTTTCAAGCTGGTCCAAGAGTTTGTCTTGGTAAAGAAATGGCTTTTATGCAGATGAAATATGTGGTAGCATCTGTACTTGATAGGTTTGAACTCAAACCTGTAAGTACACATAAACCAGTTTTTGTTCCTTTATTGACTGCATATATGGCTGGTGGGTTCAAGGTCAGAGTCATGGAGAGAGAGATGGTAGATCCCCTAATTATGAGTTAAGGACAGAAAGAATATATTCTAGTGGTTGTACACTCACTCTGGAATTCGCAGATCTCAAATTCGATTTTGGGTGGAAGTAAAAAAATCTATGAGTTATAGAACTTGGGGTAAATTTATTAGGGTTTTGGGCTTCCTCCTGACCCATGGTCGAAAAAAAAAACTTAAACAATCTGTTTTTCTATCTTTAAAATGTTGTATGTATCTATTGAGATTGTTAGTTTGGGAATTAGGGTAGAACAACATGTATATTCATTGTTTAAGCATCAACTAATTAGCTTTTGACTCTATCAAAATTAAATTAAGACTTTGAAGTTACATCTACTAATGAGTCCACAAAATTTAACCATTCATCAATTTTGGGCATAGAAAGAAGCTTAGATACAACTGGGTGCGAAAACGATAAGTGGCTACAACTTGGACGCCCGAAAGAATTTAATGTTCTCTAAATGAATTTTTAAGGACACTCCTATAAGTTGTTAACGGCGTCTTGTTCTCTTGCAAACTTTTCGTCCAAATTTATCTTTTTGGCCAAGATATGATTTCAACTAACTCTGGCTAACATGTGAATGTAACTATAGGTTGTTCCAGGACTATGTAAAACACGACAGCCGACTTGGTGGTGCTGTCGGGCTGGATACTATGCCGAGCTTAAGTTGCCACCACATAACATATCCACATCAACAAGACCAGCCCGTGCCGCAACCTAACAAAAATAACCATAAAGCCCTAGACAGCATCATGAATGAATGTAGGATGAAAAAAGAAAGAACATTCAAGCTTAAACGAGACAACATATTCAGATAAAATGATGTCTTCTTCAGTTTATATTACAGAACCAGAAAGATGTAGCAAAACAAACAACCCAATCGAAACAACCAAAAGGACTTCAAGTTGAAGGACTTTAAAAAATCCTCACTTGATGAATTCTAGTTTCATATACACGAGATGAATTAAGGATTATACTACAAGATATCCTAGTTTAGACGGTCGAGCATGATTTTTTATGAAAGTATACTCTAGCATTGTGTTTATGTTATTTGCTAGAATACCATTGTTCTTGGTGGACGCATTAATTGAATGTTGCTAGATCGCTATCAACTACATGTTTCATATATCACATATCATAAATTCAGAACTACCGTATAGATATCTTCCAATTGGGGGTTTTAGAGAAGTGCATTGCATCCATAAGATTGTAGTCAATACGTTACAATTATTTGTAACGATTAGTAACAACCGTACTATAAGACAATTCTTACTGCTGGAAAATTCATATACATCTGAACAGAAAAAAGAAAACTTCGCATAGGAGTTGTAAACTCATTAAGCATGATCGATGCTAATCTAAGTGTTTGAGAGGTCCAAAACAAAGTTAAAGTGGAAATATAAGGCAAGAGAAAGACTTTCAAGACAAATGTTAAAGTGGAAATATAAGACAAACCCTAATCGTAGAGTCGGATTTGGTGGTGATGTCAGACAGAATTAGTATATGCCGGTCTGAAGTTGCATATCCACATCAACAACAATCAACCAACCAGTGTCTCAGTCCATAGTAAATAACCATAAATCTATTAAAACCCTAGATAGAGAGCATTATCAACGGCGTGATTATATACGCGTCTAATTTTCTAATTACACTCCACGTTTTCCAGAACATATTGCATGTAAATACATTTCTACATGCCCGTGTTGAAACCATTCGCCTAATCATGTATATGATGAACATCGAATTATGCTTTTCTGGATGACCTGGTGGATCAAATTTTGATGCTTTTCATTTTTCATTTCAGTTCGTTAAAGGAGGCTTGGGTGACAGTATTGAACATTACAGGTCCTTTATCTGGGTGGTCTCTTGCTGACAATCAACTATCAGGTGATCTAATATGTTCTTATGCTTCATCTTTTCTTGTTGAAGATAACTATCATCCTGAATTCTAACATAATCTACCCAAAAACGAAATAATTGACAGCTCCTGAAATGGTGGATGGTGGACCGCCATCATACATTCTGAGACTCAGTGAAAGTAGCAAAGAGAACTGGAAATTCTGGTTAGAGTTGAAGTATTATCTTCCCCATATAGTCAACCTCCGTTTCTCTCGGCCAACAACCCTTGGCTCAAGTGGTAAGAGGTAAGTCTTCCAACTTAAAGGTCAAGGGTTCGGGGCACACGCTTACCAATTCAAAAAAAAAAAAACCTCCGTTTCTCTCTTTATATTATTTTCATTTGCTATGTGATATTCATAGGGCAATTGCGTTTATGAAAGTATTTCATCACATCGAAAACTTTGTTGGTTATTTTGGCTGAAAGTTCGTTTCGATTAAAATGTAGGCCAAGACTTCCGAACCTGTAAGGGTAGATGTTGTTGTATTAGATCAGTATTTGGTGAACTCGTCAAAGAAACTGAAGGGCCTTTTTCCAGACTGGGTTGATGTAGTTTCTTATTCAAGCTTCTTATCAAGTTATATCTTCTAATTAAAGAAACAAGATTCGATTATCGTCCAAAAATTTGTAGTTTTTTTACAAATAAGAATTAAATTGAACTATCTCAACTAAAAAAAAAGAGTTAATTCCTATATGGCCCCCTACTTTGTGACCAGCTTCCTTTATGGCCCCCTTTTTTTCGTAAATTCAAATATGGCCCCCTATTTTCAGGTAAATGCCATTACTACCCTTCTTAATAATAAATTTAAAACATTAAAAAAAATTATTTCCACCTCACCCCTCTCTCTCTCTCCACCTCATCTCTCCCTACACCTCACCCCTCTCTCTCTCCAATTCACTTGAAAATAAATTTTTTTTTAATGTTTTAAATTTATTATTAAGAAGGGTATTAATGACATTTACCTGAAAATAGGGGGCCATATTTGAATTTACGAAAAAAAAGGGGGCCATAAAGGAAGCTGGTCACAAAGTAGGGGGCCATATAGGAATTAACTCAAAAAAAAAATTGAATTGAACTAATTTATCTATATTATAAAGAGGTAGGTATCTTTTTTAGAATATACTCTCATTTACAATAACTAAGACTACACTTCCTATCTCCAAAAGTTGAGATTATAAAACTATCTAATGTGTGATATATATATATATATATATATATATATATATGTATAATGTTTGATATATATATAATAGTGTAGGTTACTTTTTATACCATCTCTTTATTCTTATCTCTATTGTTATTTGCTAGTATTTTCTCTGTTTCATACTTAAGTTTCACCTGATAAAATGTGGAGTTTAGTTGGCCTTTAGGCTTGTTCTTGTTTAATCTGACAGTTACCGTGCTTATCACATTTTTGATGTATCAACGCTATTATAATGACTATCGTACATCGAAGTCAAATATTGTTTCGTTATCGAATACAATATTTGACTTCGATGAATATTTTACTTTCTTTTTGTTGAAAGCACGACATATTACTTGGAATCAAAAATTAAATTGTTCGGTGAATATTTTATGTTTTGTGGAAATATGTAATTGTTGTGTAATTGACAATAATATTTATGTGAAATATTGTTTCGTTATCGAATACAACCTTAGTAACATCTGAAAGTATTATTGTCACTTACACAACAATTACATATTCCACAAAACATAAAATGTTCACCGAGCAATTTAATTTTTGATTCCAAGTAACATGTCGTGCTTTCAAACAAAAAAAGGTAAGGAAAATAGTAGACTTCTCGGCCACTCTCCCGAGTAAATCCGGGCAGGGAGAGGGGTGGGGCAGTCTATCAAGGCTGAAAAAGTAATATGTCATGTGAATGAGTTTTTGTGGAAAAAAATGCTACTTTTCTTTTTCTTTTGTGGAAAAAAAAATGCTACTTTCCTCTTTAGAAATCATGTTGATTAAAAATTAAAAATAACAATATCATTAATCCAAGTAGGACAAGTGAAATTCTTAGTCATAATACTTTCAGATGTTACTAGGGTGTGTTCGATAACAGATAAATATTTTCACGTAATAGTGTTTTTTCCCACAAAAACTCTTCCACATGACATATTACTTTTTTTTGTTAAAATTAAAGAAAAATAGGAACTGCGAAAAATTAGAAAGATGAATATATGCAAAGAGGTTGTGAAATCGACTTCTGTTAGATGGTAACATGCTAGTGTTCGAATCTTACTGTTTAGAAATAATTTCGAAGACATCTATTTTTCCCAAGCAAATAGGATCAACAAGTCGTTATGGTCTTCGCAAACCAAAGAGTGCTTATAAAATTTTGTTCAAGGCCCACCCCATCACTGGAGTCCATATGTCCATACCCCTCCAACCAAAACCCTAGAGTTTAAAGAAGCAACTCTTTGCCGCATTTTCAATTTAACTCACCAGAAGAAAGAGGAAGAAACCAGAAGAAGCAAATCAACAATGGTACTTTTCAATCTTCCTCTTCTAAACCCTAACTTTTTTATTCGTTGTTTCTTTCGTATTTTGTTTGATTCAATCAAGTCTCTTTTTTTCCTATTAGGTGAAGTATTCGAAGGAACCTGATAATCCCACCAAGTGTAAGCATCTCTATTTTATGCACTTTCTTTCTCTCTGATTTGATTTAATTTACTTATGATTTCACTTTTTAGGGTTCTAATTGGTTTTCAAAATCTTCATCTTTCAGCTTGCAAGGCTAGAGGGGCAGATCTTCGTGTTCATTTTAAGGTAAATTGATCTGAACTTGATTATTTGAATTCTGATTCGTTATTATATTCAACTGAGATTAAAATAATTAGGGTTTCCTGCTAAATTTTTAGCTTAGATGGTGTTAAAATTTGATTAACTCCGTTTTATGTTGATAAAATGGGGTTTTTATGTTGACAACTAGCATAGACAGTAGGGTAGTGTTTTTATCTGAAATCTGACTCAAGGTCTGAATTTAACTGGGTCAAAATTCATACTGTTTGTTATTGTCTGACTCATCTGAATGGCTGAATTGAGATGATTTTGGGTCCATTTGAGTCAGTTCTGAAGTCTGACTCAAGTTTCGAACACTTCTGTTTTGTCTCAGTTTCGAACATACCCGTGATGTCGATTTGGTTTGATTTTATGTCCTTTTGATTCGGACAATTGGAATTGGTACGGGTCAGGCGTGTTATATTCAAACAATGAAAGATAAGACCACCTTAGTCCTAATTGCAATGTTGGAAAAACTGTGAGTTTGTCATAGTTCTCGTTTCGTATTAGATATAACATCAATGTGTTCATCTCTTCCACGCCATGATAATTTTTCTCTATATAGAGTTGTATACTTGTATGTGGGGCACACATTTGACTGTTTAAAATTGTGGTTAGTAGTGATAAATTTATATAGAAAGATTAGAGGCATGCTTCTTTTTCTCTCATATTCGAGGTCGAATGGGTTGAAAAGTGGAAATCTTTGTACTTATGCTCATTGTCTAACTCTTGTTGAAATTTTTCAGAATACAAGAGAGACAGCGTTTTCAATTAGAAAATTGCCTCTTGTCAAAGCTAAGAGGTATTTGGAGGATGTGTTAGCTCACAAACAAGCCATTCCTTTCCGACGTTTCTGTGGTGGTGTTGGTAGGACTGCCCAAGCGAAGAACCGTCATTCCAATGGTCAAGGTCGCTGGCCCGCTAAATCTGCAAAATTTATCCTTGATTTGCTCAAAAACGCTGAGAGCAATGCTGATGTAAATCTCTCTCTCTCTCTCTCTGTGGACCATATAAAGCGTAGTTTCGTTCGATGTCCTGATTTTATTTTTGATTTACCTATTTTATAGGTGAAAGGTTTGGATGTGGATTCGCTATACATTTCTCACATTCAAGTTAACCAAGCTCAAAAGCAGAGACGAAGGACATACCGTGCTCACGGAAGAATTAACCGTAAGTCTATTTTTCACCCACATTTGAATTCCTTCGTCTCATTGTTGTGAAATGTGATTATTTAATATCACAATGTACTTTTTTTTGCAGCTTATATGTCATCACCTTGCCATATTGAGCTCACCTTGTCTGAGAAGGAAGAACCCGTGAAGAAAGAGGTAAATACAGCACAATATCTCTTCATCAAACCGAAAGTAAAAAAAGAAAATGATGTCGGCTAAATACCAGAATATGAGTATATTTTGAAAATTTGTCTCTAGTTGTACAATTTATTCTTGACTTATTTTTGTTGCACAATTTTAACTTACAGTTTTATTTTTCAGGCTGATACTCAATTGGCATCAAGGAAACCAAAGAAAGTTCTTCGAAGCGGTGCTTCCTCTTAGACCAGGAACACAGAGAGTAGAGCCGGCCCTCGACAGAAGTATCAAAGTCTTTTAGTTGCTGCATTTCCTTTTTTGGTACCGAGAAACCATTTCTTTGCTTTTTAAGGTCTATTTATTCATCATATTAAGGTTTTCAGCTTATGGTTTTTGACCAAGCACTTGATTTAGTTTAGAAGAAATCACTTCTTTTGAAAGATTACCATGGCAAAAGTAGTTAAAGTTCAACCTATTTTGTTTTCTTTGTTATAACGTTGAAGAATTTTGCAGATTTTATCATCTTTAATATCTTCTTAGCTGTTCAATACTCCATGCTGTGCCATAGTTCATTCTTCATCGTATAATTACGTGATTTACTAGTAGTGACCAATATAAACGCTAAAATTTGTAGCCCCTTCGTTTTTTTTTTTAATTGATGTAAAGCTTTTCTTGGTATCGAAAACTTTTTTTCTCGATCTGACTTGTCAGAATTGTCTAAAGTAGACTTAAAATCAACTAGATTCATTTATGGTGAAAACATGATGTGAAATATCTGAGTTGTTAGATTTCATATTCGACTCGAACAAAAAACAAACACTACACTTGTTTCATAGTTATTGTCTTTTTCATTATCTTGATTTTAAATTGATGATATGTTGAAACGTCTTGCTCATTTGAATCTCTAACTATTTGAATTTTGACTTAACAGAAGGACTCCTTTGAGATATTTTCTATTGAGCAATAAGTAAAGTCAGACTTTAATATGACTTTTGGCTTATTTTATAAAGTTTTAACTCCACAATTAGGTTGGTCTCAACTCTCACATGGTTGGAGGGGCTGTCTTTTTGGGATTTGAATCAATTTAATTTGAGCTTTTAACTCTTTCTAGTCCATTTATAATATTAAGTTGAATTTGAGTAGAAGATTTGATTTGATCTGATTTGTTAGACAATCCAGTTTGCTTCATTTTATAATTCTTAAGTTTGGAATTGATACTTAGCATTCTAAGATTATAATTCTTTCAAGTGCAATGCATACTCATTCAAAGTAGATTAGTTTTATTTTGTAATCTAAGTTCATTTAGAAACATAATGATATACATTTACCAATTATTATGATTTTTGTATAGAATTTGAATTTTTTTCATATTTAGGTTTTGAATCATATTGAGAGTTTTGAAGCATAACGAGGGAGGGAGGGAGGGAGGGAGGGAGGGAGGGATGAGAGAGGATTTTGAACTTAGTTGTCCCAAAATGTAACTTGGAAGCATTTTCCTCCATTGGAACAAGGTCAGTATTTTGGGAAAATAAACAAAGTTTCTGGGGCAATAAGTTTTGCTCCAAACATCACACTTTTAATTTTTTTATTCTTTCTTCTTCACCTCTCACCTCAACTAGAACTCCGACTGCCTCCACCGTGTCCCGACGACTTCCACCATCAATGTCGGTGATCACCATCAACAAAGTTCTCTCTTATTTCTTCTCTTTTCTTTCTTTCCTCTCTCCTCTTATCCTTTCTCCCTCTCTCAATATCCCACGAAAGTTCTAGTGAAGGGGATCTCCCTTCACCGGAAACTCGTCTGGATTTGGTTCTTCCAGATCCAGACGAAGGGTTCCTGCGAAGGGAAAACCCCTCCGCCGGAACTGTAACAAAGAAAAAAGAGAAAAAAAGGAGAGAAGGAAAGAAGAGAGGAAGAGAGAGAGAGAGGCAGATAGAGGAGAGAGGTGAAGCGAGAGAGAGAAGAGAGAGAGAGAGAAAAACACGTCGCCGGTCATTTCCGCCTGACAACTTCATTCCGGCGACTTGAGGGGAGGGGGAGGGGGGCGGGGGAGGGGGGTGTTTTTTGGGTTTTCAACCATTTTCCTTGGAAACGTTTCTTTCTTGTCCAAAACACCCACCTTTGAACAAACAAGAGGGAAGGGTTAAGTCCATTTGGTCCCTAAAAATGACCAATTCACCATATTGACATCTTCAATGATCAAATTTCAAGTCTTTTTGGGCAAAAAAATTTTCCAATTGTCTTCTTCTGTATTTTTCGGGTAGTTTAACGGCCGATAGTTTTTTTCTCTTTTACTTTTTCACTTTTGAAAGTGATCCATTTCAATTTCTTTATAATTTTTCTCGCCTAATAGAGTGGTCGACAACCCATAATTAGAAAGAAAGAAAAAAATGATTTCCACACCCCTTGGACTCTCACCACTACCATTTCCTTCACTATCATCTCTTCTTTCTCTCTCTCTCTCTCTTCATGTAACTTTGAAATATTCATCTATTCCAACAAACAAAAGGAAACCAAGAATTCACTCTAACTGGACAGGCAAAAGGAGTAAGAACTCAGACAACTATAGTGTTTGTTTTCTTTCGAAGTCAGACACAAAATTTGTTTCAACGTCTCAATTGATTCTGAGTAAGATTTCAAATTATTTGTTTTCATTAGACTTAGGTTGATTTTAGGTCCATCTGGTGAAATGATTGAGATCTAAACAAAATTTCTAGGTTTTACTTTTACAAAATCATACAAGTAAACCCAAAAATCTATGAAGTGACAACATTAAGATTAAGATCTCATAAAGAAACAACATTAAGATATTTCATTCAAAAATAGTAACAAAAATCTATAAAACTATAAGACTGTCATAGTGTTAACTACCCAAACACCAATTCTTCTATCTTGAAGTAAAATCTCATAATAAAAAACACAAGTATATATCAGTAAGCACATTCAAGCTTCCCAAATCATTCATATCCCATAACATCTACCCAAACCCTATTTCTTTCTCAAACTCTCAAAGAAACTTCGAACTTCAAGCCATCATAACAGAACAATTCAATACGAAATCGCTCATTCTGTTTCGCCCATTCCCAATAAACCCGACGGACCAATTCAAACCCTTAACCTCTGGATCGGGAGAACACGTACATATCGTTATTCCGTACCCCGGAATTCCACCTATAACGAGCAATTCATTACCCAAAGACTTGAATGCAACTCCCCATCCTCTTCCCCGATCAGCTCTTACCGGTACTTCTCCCAACTCCTTCCAACTGTTACTCCTCTTCAAATACACTTTCAACTGGTTCGTAGTTGGTTCGAGTAAGTAAAGTTCATTGTTCACAACAGCAAGTAATGGCGGAGATTGTGACGTTTGAATCGGAGTGTCTTTGATCATATCTTCGATCAGTTCCCATGTATATTTCTCAGTATCGAAACATTCACCACAAGTAAGATTAGCTTCAGTTTCATCTCGCCCTCCGATCGCATAAAATTTGTTATCCAAATAACAACCTGCACAAAGTTTTCGTCGTTTCTTCATCTTCGGAAGTGGTTCCCATGACTTTGTTTCGGAGTTATAAACCTCTGCTGAATTCAATGTCTCCTTCGTTCCGTTTAATGATCCGATCCCACCAGCTACATAAGCATTATCGCCACAACTTGCAGAAGCAAATAAGCATCTTGGGTTGATCATTGAAGGACCTCTAAACCATTTGTTCATGGGTAATTCATATCTCCAAATAGCAAGACCTTCGAATTCATTACCCGAAACAAGAAGATGGGTTCCTGCACAAAATGACTCTCTATCTCCGGCTCCGAAACAAATGTCTGAAGGTAACACAGGAAGTTGTTGTCGACGACTTAAAGATTTCGGATCGAGCGAATACCATCGAGGTTCTCCATGTGGTAACATGAAAACTGATGGTTCCATTGTTCCTAATTCTTTTCTAATGGTGTAAATTTCACCACTTCTAAGTAATCCTGAACACCATTTGTTAATTGAAAAAAGTTTCCAATACTCTGATCTTGGAACCCTAGCTAAGATCTGATGAATAAGTTCATCACTAAGTGAAGGAATATAAGTATAATCATCTATATCCTTATTAGATTCAACTACATTCACAAAATCAATAACTTTGATTTCATTTGAAGATTCAACTTCATATGAAGAACCCCCATTTGAAGTTGATCCTTCTTGATTTTCACAAACCCTAATTTTTTTAGATATAGAATTACCCAAACTGAAACAAAAATCATTATGGGTATCCCCATTAATCAAATCTTTTCCTTTACTAAGATTAGAATCATCTTCTTTTCCATCTTCATTTGACATCTTGATCATTTAAACCCCCAATTCAAAAACAAAGAAAAGAAAATAACCCTAATTCTAGTTAACCACCAATTAATGAATCTTAAAATCAAAGATCAAGAAAAAAACACCCAATGAAGAAGAAGCAAGTTGAATCAAAACCCAGATCAGAGAAACTTAGAAAGCAAACAAAAAAAAACGTTTTTTTTCTTTAATAAGTGGTTGGAATATGAAGATCTAGTCAAACCCTATTTATAGAAATTGATAGAGAAAGAGAATAAAGTTGAAGCGTACCAGTTAAGCCAAAGTTGATGAGTGACAGTTATACAGTTAATCTAAGAAGAAAATCAAACTTGGGGCAATTTCCAAGGAGGGGGAAATGGAATAGACTAGAAGAGAAATGGAAACTAGGGTTTTCTTCTGTGAGAAGAGAAATGACCCAGATTTATAAATGAAGGAGAATGAGATAGAAGATAGAAGGCGGCCATTAAAAAGCAGAGGAGAAGTGAGAGATTGTTGTTATGATGAGGAGGGAGGGTTTTATTTTCTTTCTTCTTCTCTATCCCCCACCTCCCCACCCATTCTCTCTGGATTTATGGGATAATTTAGTCTGCTGGTTGAGATTAAAATACGTTGAAATTATTATAGACGACATCTTCGATTTCGGAAAAGGTGAGAAAGCAGAGAGTTTTAGAGAGAGAAAGTTTTACTATATTATAATTCTCTGGAGCTACAGTCCAAAAGTGTAGACTGACTTTGGGCTGTATATTTACACGTTGGAGATGAAGTGGCCAACCAAAACCAGACCATTTACTTTTGTTTCTTGCCATTCCCATCACCTCCTTACCTATGAAACCCTCTACCCCAAACTCAACTCTTTAGGGCTTAGGAAGTTCATAGGAGGGTATCATTCACTAATTTTAATAGGGTTTTGATTTACCAAAAAGAATTTAATCCTAGAATGTTATACTATATACTCCATAGTTATGTTATGGTGGGACGGGACGGAGTAAGTCAGTTGCGGAGACAGCTAATCCATTTTGACCTAGAAGCGAACTTTTATTGCGAGTCTTTTTCATGTGAAACCGCTGCTTTGGACGAGAAAGGAAACCCTTTTGTCGTTAACAAAAAGTCGAGTGAGAGAGAAGTGGAGAGAGAGACAGTAATTGCCTGGGATAGTAGTGGTGGTTGACGATACTGGTGATGAAGAAGAAAGGTTCAAAAGTTTCAAAATGAGTGGTCTCTATATCCTTTCTTTCCCATAAAATCTTAGAAACCAGAAAACGTCTTCTTAAGATTTCGCCTATACGACAATTCATTTGTCCCATAAAAGAAGTCGTATATGTTGTTTTTTTAGAAGATATACTCCATATTTTCATCTAAAGGTGACATTTATGGTACCTGAATAAAGTTACAAAAATTAGTAACACCTAATATTATGCTTTCTTAATGTAAAATCATCATCACGAAAGACCTTAGCAATACTGATTAGAAGATTACTCACAACAAACATGTTATCGTATCTATTATTTTAACAAAAACAAAACAAAAAAACAACAAGATATAATTTCTCATTGATAATTTACCATTAATAGAAAGAAATAAATGAGAGGCGAATAAACTTGAAACATGAAGCAAGTAACATTGACAAGTGACGTAGTTCTGATAAGTAAGAATGAGCTTAGAACCCTAATAAAAATTACTTACAAACAAAAGAAGTTTTCATTAAGCAATACATGATTGGAAGTCGTATTGATCTTCTTCAACATAGTATTTCATATTCTCATCTACGAACAACAAGATGTAAAAATGGAGTATAATTAGGAGCCATAGTGAGAGTCCATGTAACATCAATAAATGTTTTTGAACTTTTCTTCACATGATATTTCATTGCACTTTAGAAGGAGATTGAAGGATCGAACATCGTTAAACACTTTTCTACAATAGATTTATCTTTTAAGTCTTTATTTCTAGAGCTCTTTCTATTAAACAGGTATTTCCTTCCATTCTCTTTTTTGTAGATGCACCTTAAAATGTTGCAGATTATCAACTAAACCAATTAGCATAGTTTGCAAGAAGAACCCTATGATATTAAAGGACATGATCAAATAGGGATCCCAAATTTATACACAAACAACAAAAACTCAATCAGAACAAGTTGATCCTCGATCAGATTCTAACCCATTAAATTGTATGGCTTCGTGTGCATTTTTTAATGTTCAATCGAGATCTATAAAAGACCAACTTAACTGTCAAGTTGAATCTTACGTCAAATTAAACCCTAATCGAGATTTAAGTGGTCCCAATAATATCGATGTTGGCATAACTAGTGGAATCAACCATTTCTTTTAAGAGTAATAAACTTATCATGGGTCACATTAGATTAGCTAAGTTGTCATATTTGGCCAAGCTAACTTGGGATCGGCAGCCGACAATCTTTGTGCAATTTCAAATGGGTGAAATCCTTGGTTTTATGTCAATTAATATTGGTGAAATTGAATTATAAAAAGATTTTTACCCTTATAGCCATCTTGGGAATCAATCCTGTCTTAAAAACATAAATTTATGCAATTTTGGTACTGATTTGTCTTCGACAAGTCCACCATATTTCGGGAAACATACTAAGTAAATAACTCATACCTTGTTGGTTCAAAGACTAGAACTATCATTGACAACTACAAAATTAAGTTTGTCATCTTGTGGCACATACCAGACATTCAACTGTATCAGGAAAATACACTTTCACTCGTACAAGTTCGTATTTATTCAAATAGAATGACATGTAATGAATTGTTGCTGACCAAAGTCGATATAACCACTCTAAAATGATATTAAGTCGGTTGGGTTGCAACAAATATATTCCACCTTTATTTGATTTGTGTGTGCTTACATTTGCCTAATTAAGTGAGAAAGTTTGAAAATTCTCCATAATATGGTTGCTAGTGGAAATAAAAGTTTATTCTCACCAAACACCTTTTAGAAAAGAAAAAAGAAAGCTAATGTGACAAAATACTAATTTGTACATGAACTAATCAGTGCTCTAAGAATTAACGGTTTAGGAGCTACTCAACAATATATCAAATTCTTAGGAACAAATTCTATGTTACTTTGAGATTTTTTTTTTCCAATAATTGACATCTTTAAGATTTTTTATTCTTCTACATTTTATCAAATTCTTAAGTACAAATTCTACGAGAAACTTCTACTTATTGTATGAGAGAGAGAACCCATTATTGACGGCCAAAAGAAGTACTATTACATAGATACATAAGTAATCTTAAATTATATTCAAACAATAATTTGTGTAGAAAATTGACTTTATAAAGAATTGAACACTTATGAGCATTGAAATATGAAACAATTAGGCCAAAATTTATAAACACGTTTTACATAACTAAAAAGATATAGTGTTGTCACAAGTAACATACTGATGAGACTTTAGCGGGCAAACACTGACTAAAGTTGATTCACGGTCTCTCATAATAAGCTAACGTAATTTCTATGTGGTTCCATCATTTTTTACATACATTTTACGTCATTCCCATCACTTCATGGCTAATGGCTGGGCGAAATTCTACAATGTATAGGTCCTGAGTTGTGTCTTTCAACAAAAAGAAAATGTCTTAAGTTGTGAACCCATAATAACCTCTCAACTATAACAAAAGACATTAGCCGGCCGGCCTTTGATGGGCAATTGTGGGTGGATTATCATTTTGAGTGGCTTTCATCAATAGAAATGTACTACTCCTAATAGTAACTATACTTTAACTATAAAAACTGCAGTGGTGGTCCAATATTTAGTGCTCAAATCCAATCACAATTTGGACACTTGTGTGTTTATGTTTACTAGATGAATTGCACTCCTAGGGTTTAGTAACCAATAGAAATTCACCAATATGATCTATCAAATTTTAATATAACCTAAAATCAAAACAAACAAATTGAGCCCATTGGATAAGAGCTTCTTAGCTTAACCAATTCTTTGTTGTTTTTACTCAAAAGGGAGTGTTGAGGTAGAGAGAGAAAAAATAGAGATGCACACATGTTTGTCTCTCCATAAATTTAGTTTGGTGGGATTGCTTTTTGTCTTTTTTTAACATAACCCCAATCCTTCAAATTTCATGATCCTTTTGTTATATTCCTTTCTTGAATAAGCCAATAACACAAAAGTTAAAACCCCAAAAAAATATAATTTTAGGGTTAGGGTTTTGTTTAGTTAAATCTTTACTTTATCTCCAATGAATGTAATTTGCAATTTAATAATCTGCAATCTTGAGGATATGGAGCTAAATTTGTAATCCATATAAAGGTAGAGTTAGGCCAGTGGGGAGTGGCTGTTTATGGTAATATGGTTTTTGGTGTTTTACCTTTTCATATTCTAAGTGGACTCCATGAGCATTAGGGTTTCACCATCATTGTTTAAAGAAATACTTTTTCTTACTTACATCTCATCAAGCTTTTGGCTAGACACAAGGTCAAAAGTTACTGACCTAAGAACCACAATGGTTAGATTTAAACAACAAAAATCACAATATAAAAAGTTTTCTTAGCTAGACATAATTTTAGATAGTTTAAGGTGAAATAAGCATTGTTGATCTTTTATTATTAGAAAAATTAGAATTCTCATGACTCCATATAGTGACTTTGTTTCTAGAATGTGGTTTGATTTGATTGATAAATCTATTGTAACCTACACAAGTAACTGTAGATTTTAACGCATAAACTTAAAAACAAAACCATTACCCAAATTTGTTTAGTCTAGTAACACCACTACTATAATTTTTGTTCATACACATCAAAGCAATAGACCATATACCCGATGAAGAAGTTTCAATTAGGACTTGGGTAGTGTATATTTTTTCTATAAGTCTGATCTAAAACTTCTAGTTAGATTTCAAAGTGCTTGTTTTTGTCTAATTCGTAATGTTTTACTCATCTGAATGAAAGTTCCAAGTTTATTTTGGGTTCCTTTAAGTCAGACAAGTCAGATTCAGTCATTGAGAAAAAGAACCCCACGTATAGTACACATTACAGATACACCAAGTAGCTAGTTTTAAAGCATCCAATGGTTCAAATAGAGAAAAACAATCAACATCTGCAAGAAATGGTATTTATTCCGAAAAAGACAGAAAAATTCAGCAAGTTTACATGCATTTAGATTGAGATTCCGAGCATCAAATACAGAGATAGCAATGACAAGCATATTAAAGCTTGATTCTTTGTCTGTTTGTCCGACTAGTATTTGCTCGTGTGATATGCATCATCTTCAAGGTTGCACAGCCTCGAGAAGTTTCTCATATACTTCTCTTCCAGACAAATCCTCGACCTAATTCAGACATTATTAGACAGATTCATCTAACTTTCATAAGCAAATATAACCCGAGAAATTGTAATGAAGATTAGAGAGTCCTTTAGTCATTCTTTGTCGGATTTGTCTTCGAAATACAAGCTTTTTGGTGAGGTTGATGGGGTTTAGATCTAAGTACCTAATCCAAGTTAATCGGCTTTCTTTGCCTTTCTGGCTCTCGGTGGTGCCAATTACGGAAGACACAAAATTTCTTCTTGGGTTTTCGTTTTATTCCATAAGAAAATGAAAAGAAGTTTGTAAAGAAAATCTCACCACTAGGAGTTTGGATTTGTTATTCCATCCTCTTTGAAGAGTCATCGGCCAAACCGAGTGGACTTGATCCCATAGGAATCCTATTACAACTAGGATTCCTTAGTAGTTAGGATTATATTAGATAACTATCATAGAGTTTTAGTTGTTTTCAATCTCCTCTTTGTATCCTATATATACATAGCCATACACATTGTACAATCAAGTTATTGTGAATAATCATCGGCATTTACCCCTGAATGCACGAATCGACATGAGGTCAAGAATCAAAATAACAAGGGAGGCTACAAATATATACGTCTAAGAATGTTTTATAAAGGTATAATGGGCCTCTGGGCTTAAAATAAATTGAAGTACGAAAAAATAAGTTGAATTATAAATACTTGTAATTGCCAAACGTTGAGCACGACCTTCAACTTCAATTGCCACTTGAACAAGACCACTTTCTAATTGTGATATGCATGGTGGCACGGGAGCATCCTAGAACATATTCACAAAATTCAAATAGTATCAAGCAACACGACAGATGAATTCAGTGCAGCTAGAAGATGTTCCTTAAAGAAAAAAAAAGTGGAATCAAAGCGGTGGAATGATGGAATGGAGGACCTCAGGAATGAGTTACCCAGAAACTGTAGATTCCACGACAAAAATAATTAATTCGATGTTTCAAAATTCGTTTGAGGCGTGTGCTTTCAGTCGCTCCTCAAGGCGATTGGGCATTTTTCGCCACTTAAAGAATAATTAGAAGCATTAGAGATTATTTTGGAGTGTTAATGTGTTAGTTTTATTATGAGTCCGAGTTTATGCCACACTAAATTCAGATACTTAAATTCAGCGAAAAAAAGAAAGTTCAGATACTTAAAACTTCATATTATTGTAGCAAAGTACAAATGAATATGTCATATTTTCTTTTCCTATATAAATGTGTCGTAACTTTTTCTTTTCAAAATCGATGTGTCCCTTCCTACGCCTGGAGGCATACGCCTCAAGGAGATGCCTCGCCTTTACGGAGCAAAGCGCGTTGAGGAGGAAAACTGTTTTTTAAACAGTGACTAAAGTCAGCCAACTTAGGAGAGATGACATCAAGTACAATCTAAGTTTTGACGGCCATGTTTTTAAGTTACGGGTGAATATAACCTTGTAAAATAATACTAACATAACAATGAGGGAATTCATGTCTCGGACTCGTAAAGAATATAAGTATTACCAAGATATATACAAAGGAACATACATAATTACCTGTGGATTAGTTTCAGCTGCGACTGAACTGAGTGCACCGTCAACAATATAAATAAAAGTAGCCGCTTCTAAATCTTCTTCGGACTGATAACAAACAAAATGTCCACAACCGGTGCAAGACATTCGGAATTGCTTTTCCAATTTTCCTTCACCACTGAATAATAAAGAAGTAGAATTTGAGTTGGGATGCAACTCTTGTGTCAGAATTGAATAATCCGATGGCAATAGGACTGGTCTGAATCAGTATTATTTAAACCCAACATGGATTAGGCCTAGTCTGGGTGTTTTAGACTGCTCTAATCCCTAAGGACGCAGAGTGAAGCTCGATCATTACGAACAATTTAGTGGAGCGCTTATAAACCCACACTAAAACTTACGTGGCTCCTCGAATTGAGGCAGGTAGAGGTGAGAGGAAAGCCCAAAAAATCAATCTAAATTTGATAAAATTCACGGCCCAATATGATAATTAAACATGGCCTACTAGATTTAGTAATTACATGATGTTTGGCCCAAGTTAGGATCACATATCCACACGCCTCATATAGTTAAATTCTCTATGCAAGCATATAAAATTTTTAGCAGTTCAACAAAAAAAAATATAAAATTTTAGCAACTACTAAACTATATATCCTTCAAAATTCATAAATTCTCTCTCTATTCGGTCTGAAACTCAATATTGATATTTTCACATCTTCATCTCAATATAGCCAGCCAGCCAGCCTCCTTTTAATCATCCATGGAGGAAGAGAAGGACAAGAAGAAGAAGAGAAGTTTGCGTAGTCGACCGCCACTACCATCCGAAGTGCCGTGGCTCGTTTTCTCTTCTTCTAAGAAGGATGGGAAAGATCAGGTATTCTACAATCTCCTTGAACCTCCTAGTAAGGGAAACTACATAAAGAGAATACCAGAGCTGAGTGGAAGTAGATATTGGCAATCCCACTCTCATGAAGGTTGGTTAGTTATTCTATCTAACAACAACAATTGGGATTGTTTTCTTTGGAATCCTGCAACGTTAGAGAAAATCGAGTTACCTAATTTAGTCGAATGGTGTGATACTCGCCTCCTCCCGCTAATAATAATTACTACTATAAAAACAGCAGCATGGTCTTCTTCTTGTTTGGTTTACCGAATTCGGACAAACTTGAATCCTTACTTGTATATTGTGGTACTGGAGACAAACGATGGAGATCACGAAAGTTGTTGCCTGAAAATACTAATATAGATACACCAGTTGATGGATCCTTAGTTTGCTTTAAGGGCAATCTATATATATTTTTCTATGACTTTTGGCATCTTGAGATCAAAATAGAGAACCAAGGTGGGGCTTCTGCTGATGAATCCCTCTCCATGACACCTTTTTCCAGCACTCATCCCCCTTTATTCTTAAATGCACCATTAACAGCTCTTTTTCGAGAACGTTTTGTGGTGTGCTCTGGTGAACTCTTCCAGGTTATTATGATTTACGATTCAAGAGAGGGGGTGTACGAACCACTTATCTCAATACAAGTATGGAGATTGAATTTCTCTCTAATGGCTTGGGAAAAATTACAAAGCTTGGGGGATCATGTACTCTTTCTAGGAAAAAACACCACAACTTCTTGCTCAGCGGCCAAGTTGAGTCTTAAAAGAGGTTGTGTGTATTATTATTACACATTGATAGGAGACCACCAAAGCTTGTATAAGTATGACCTAGAAGGCCAAAGTGTTTCAGTTTCATTGCCGTTGCTAAAGCCAACAATGACGGATTTGTCTCCGAGTTGGGTGATGATTCCTCCACTTGTCAGGTAACTTTACATAAACAACACACACAGTGTAGTATATGTGTAATTCTTGCTTTTGTTTGTTTGCTAAACTAAATATTTACTGTGCTTAAATTTTAGGGCTTGTGATGGAAGAACGGAAAATATATTTGTGAACGGTGAAGAGAATGATAACACTCTGGATGCACAAGAAAAGAATACCAATACAAATAATGGTTTGAAGGAGGCTGAGGGACCGAATAAAAACAGAGTACAACTTGAAGAGACAAATGAATGGGGTATTCTTAACAAGGACATCTTCGAGCTCATAGCACGTTATCTTCCTGCAGTAGATTATTTACATTTTCGCGCCATAAGTAAAGGGAGTCGATCACTACTACCTGCAGCATGCTCGAGATTTTTGTTTAGAAAGATTGATAACGAGATCACATCTTCATCTCCATTGCTGGTTTTCTCTGAAAGTAATGGTGACATCTACAATTTTGTCGACCCGGAGCATAATAATGAGAAGTACCTCGCAGATAGTCACACAATTCTATCAGGCGCAACAATCTGTTACTCGAATAAGGGGTGGTTACTAATGTTAAAAGGAACGCAAAACATATTCTTTTACAACCCGTTTACAAAATCAGTAATCCAACTTCCTGACATACCACAACAACTTCCTGGTGGTTACTTTCGTCTCTCATTCTCGTCATCACCTACTTCTTCAGACTGTGTAGTTTTCGCCATCGGCGGATTTTTTGACGAAGAAGATTTCAAAGAAAAAATTCCTGTCGGGTTCATTGCTAGGGGAATGAAAGAATGGCGGTCGGCAATCTACACAAAGTTAGATGTATTTACGCCGTTTTTAATCAGTCCAGTTTTTTGTGATAGAGCTTTCTATTCCGTGGATGATAAAGGAAATTTAGGTGTTCTTGAGACTAATGGTGGCTCGTTCAAGGAAATTGCTCTCCGTAACAAACCGTGCTTGAATTCTAACTACCAAAAGTTCTTGGTTGAGCATGAAGGGCAGCTTTTATTAGTATATATAAGGTATCTTGAGATGTCGATCCGAGTATTTAGATTCGATTTTTCTAGTAGGAGTTGGGTTAAAGTTAAAAGTTTGGGAAAGCATATGATGTTCGTCAGCAATACTTCTTGTATGTCAGCAGTTGCTCCGAATAGTAGCATGGAGAACAAAATCTACTTACCTAGATTGAATGGTGAAAGCATTTTATGTTATTCTCTTGAGACGGGTAAGTGTCATTCCGTTGGGAATCAAAGGTCTACTATGGGTTTTTGCGACTCAAAGGTGCTATTAAACTGTACTTGGATTGTTCCTGACTGCACAAGGACCACAACAACAGTTGAAGAAGAGCTTAATCGGTGTCATGTTTAGGTCCGCATTAAGCGTCATTCTAGAACCCCATTAGAGATTATTATTATTTTCTTTTATCTATTAGTATTATATTTGAAATGCGGCAGGATCCTTTCTTGTTGATAAATTGACATTTTGAAGTTTAATTATATGAAACAATAAATCTCTCAGTACTGTTAAGTTGTTTACACCTAAGTTTGCTACTTTTCGTTGTTGAATTTTATCTCGGATAGACAGGTATAGCCAGAAACCTCGTCAATCCAATGGTAAAGGTGATGGACTAATGGTGAAGATCAGTTTGCTCATCAGTTTGCTCATAAGTTGTTGAATTTACATTACCTAAGTTTTATGTTCTTGGCTCCAAGTTGTTGCAGATTATCAATTAAACCAATTTGCATAGTTTGCAAGAAGAACCCTATGATCAAATAGGGATCCAAAATTTATACACAAACAACAAAAACTCAATCAGAACAAGTTGATCCTCGATGATCAAAGCAATAAACCATATACCCGATGAAGAAGTTTCAATTCAGACTTAGGTAATGTAAATTTTTTTTCTGTCAGTCAGGGATCTAAAACTTCTAGTCAGACTTCAAATTTTTTGTTTTTGTCTAATTCGTAATGTTTTACTCATCGGAATGAAAGTTCGGCTTAAGTCAGACAAGTCAGATTCAGGCATTGAGAAAAAGAACCACAAGTATAGTACACATTACAGATACACCAAGAAGCTGGTTTAAAGCATCCAATGGTTCAAATTGAGAAAAACAATCAACATCTGCAAGAAATGGTATTTATTCCCAAAAAGACAGAAAAAATCAGCAAGTTTACAAGCATTCAGATTGAGATTCCAAGCACAGAGATAGCAATGACAAGCATATTAAAGCTTGATTCTTTGTCTGTTCGTCCGACTAGTATTTGCTCGTGTGATATGCATCATCTTCAAGGTTGCACAGCCTCGAGAAGTTTCTCATATACTTCTCTTCCAGACAAATCCTCGACCTAATTCAGACATTATTAGACAGATTCACAATCTAACTTTCATAAGAAAATATAACCCGAGAAATTGTAATGAATATTAGAGAGTCCTTTAGTCATTCTTTGTCGGATTTGTCTTCGATATACAAGCTTTTTGGTGAGGTTGATGGGGTTTAGATCTAAGTACCTAATCCAAGTTAATCGGCTTTCTTTGCCTTTCTGGCTCTCGGTGGTGCCGATTACTGAAGACACAAAATTTCTTCTTGGGTTTTCGTTTTATTCGATAAGAAAATGAAAAGAAGTTTGTAAAGAAAATCTCACCACTAGGAGTTTGGATTTGTTATTCCATCCTCTTTGAAGAGTCATCTGGCTCAGTCTCAGACCCAAAACCTGTTTCAAGAATACAAACATGTCGGATCCATTATTTTGTTTCTTATAGAAGTTATGAACATGAGGCATGTAACAGAGACTCACACACCTTGCCCATAAATTCTAACAACTCGTTATTTGCTTCGCCATGCGCAGCAGTTGCTGCAACAGCCACCCGAACATCATCGGCATTTACCCCTGAATCCACAAATCGACATGAGGTCAAGAATCAAAATAACAAGAGAGGCTACAAATATATACGTCTAAGAATGTTTTATAAAGGAAATGGGCCTATGGGCTTAAATAAATTGAAGTACGAGAAAATAAGTTGAAGTATGAGTACTTGTAATTGCCGAACGTTGAGCACGATCTTCAACTTCAATTGCCACTTGAACAAGACCACCTTCTAATTGTGATATGCATGGTGGCACGGGAGCATCCTAGAACATATTCACAAAATTCAAATAGTATCAAGCAACACGACAGATGAATTCAGTGCAGCTACAAGATGTTCCTTAAAGAAAAAAAAAGTGGAATCAAAGCGGTGGAATGATGGAATGGAGGACCTCAGGAATGAGTTACCCAGAAACTTGGATTCCACGACAAAAAATAATGAATTCAATGTTTTAATCGGTTTAGGCGTGTGCTTTCAGTCGCTCCTCAAAGCGATTGGTCGTTTTTCGCCACTTAAAGGATAATTAGAATCATTAATGTTCATTTTGGAGGGTTGTGTAAGGTTTATTATGAGGTGGAGTTTATGCCACACTAAGTTCAGACGCCCTCTACGCCTGGAGGCATACGCCTCAAGGAGATGCCTTGCCTTTACGGAGCAAAGCGCGTTGAGGCGGAAAACTGTTTTTTTTATGTTACGGTGATTTACAATTAATATAACCTTGTAAAATAATACTAACATCATTGAGGAAATTCATGTCTCGGACTGATAAAGAATATAAGTAATACCAAGATAAATACAAATGAACATACATAATTACCTGTGGATTAGTTTCAGCTGCGACTGAACTGAGAGCACCATCAACAATATAAATAAAAGTAGCTGCTTCTAAATCTTCTTCAGACCGATAACAAACAAAAAGTCCACAACCGTCGCAAGACATTCGGAATTGCTTTTCCAATTTTCCTTCGCCACTGAAATAAAAAAGTAGAATTTGAGTTGGGATGCAACTCTATCATGAAAACCGGATCATGAGATACGAATGTGTACGGAAAATACCGTTTTAGAAGAACTTTTCCTGCTTCTTTAATATTCAACCTCGCTAGATGTTTCTTTTTGTCTAATACATATGATTTGTCTGTCTTTCGCTTCGGTATTTTCTGCAATTGGGTATCTTAGAGTATACACATTTTAGTAAGATGCTTCTATGAGAGTACTTAATAAAATTTAGTTAGAGAAGTGATAATAGAACTAAAAGAACCCTAATCTAGAAAGGGGAAAAAATTAAATCATGAGAATGCAAATTGAAGCAATATATAGTGAAATTTTGCAGATCCAAACAAAACCCTAAAACAATTTGATATTCAATTTTAGTTGGTGGGAGTTCTACTTTAATAGTCCTAAGTTAGACTACCCAATTCTGTTTCTGAAGAAACTAACCCTAAAACAATCTACCCAAAATGATTTTTCCTTTTTTCATGAACAATTTCCATAACAAAATCAACACAACCCAGTTCCCAGAATAACCAAATGATCAATTTTAAACAAGATTATACAGAGACAGATAGCTAGAGAGATTGATACCAGTGATGAGAACATGAGAACTACAGTGTTTGCAATAATAGACAAAGAGATCAGAATCAGGGCCATCAGGAGCCGCATCCTCGCTCGAGTAAGTGTGGGTGGTCCTCTTAGGCATTCTTCTTCTTCTCCGATTAACCTGACAACTCCGAAGTCTGAAACAATTTGATGAGAGAGAAAGTGATTGATCGAGCAAAACAGAGACGATGGGTAGTAACTAATGAGTCTCTGCTGCCCCGACTCAAAACATTTTGGACACCACTACGCACTAGCCTCATATCCAAATATACTCGAATATGTTATAGGATGGTGCGGACCAGCCTTCTCGGACTGCTAGTGATACTGTCTGCTTTGACACATCTGAGCCTTAAGGTTTTAAAAAGCCTCACTAGGGAAGGGTGCTTAACCTCTTAAGAAGAGCACCACACTCCGTCTGACCATCAATATGAAGATTTATGACCTAGTTTGTTATGGTTCATGCTCTATCCTGAACAGTCTGGCTCGACCTAATTACTTTAAGATAGGTCCGACCTCAGAAAAAGTCTGAGTTGATTTATGACTTATCTTGAGTTTGGGTTTCGGTGAATAAGGAGGTTGACTTGTCAAATTGGTCAGTTGGGTCGTTTTATATTCGTAGTGCACATTATGTTTGTAATCCTGAACAACGTTCGGTGAGTAATTGGGTTGATCTGCCAAATCAATCAGATGTGTCGTCTTATATTCCTAATAAACATTATGTTCATGATCTCAAGTTGGTTCCGGAGCTAGTTGCATACGTATTTGCCTTCAGAGTAGAGAAGTTTATAACGAACATAAATTTAGTGGTTCATCAATTTTCATTCTATTACTTCATTTTGCTTGTCACAGAATTCAAAATCTTGTATTACAACGCTTTAAAGTATAGATACCCACACTATACATATCAATAAGTAGTAAAAAGGAAAGGCGAAATATAGTGTGAGGTGGTGTTCGTTTTCTTCTTTGTCTAAATCTGACTCGTCCGAATCTGAATCTTCTAACTCGAATATACGCAAAATCAGTTGCTCAGACGAGACCGACACACACAACTAATCTGAAAATCGACTCTTATGAATCTGAATCTTTCACTAAAATATACCCAAAACTGACCGAAATCAACTACTCAGACGAACATTCTTAAAACTGACTCTAGTCAAGTCAGGCTTCGATTCAGATTTCAGACCTGAGTTAGGAAAGGAACAAGCACAACCTCAGTTATCTTCATGATCTCAAAAACTCATAGTATCAACAATCCCAGCATCTGGTTCATCTTCACTACATACTTTCTTATAAGCATATTTACTAGCAACAAATCCATAGAAAACAAGGTTGATACAGCTTAGAATCATAAGCGATAGATAGAAATAATCTAGACGGCTTCTATTGATGGTATCAGCAAACCAACTCGTTCGTCCACCATGTCTGCTTGCTTTATCAGTTGCAGCTATAACAATTACACTAAATAAGCTTCCAACTCCGATAACGCTCAATGTGAATGACGGTCCAAACGTCCACATAGATTTCGGAACTTGGTCATAGAAAAAATCTTTGATCCCAGGATAAGTAAATCCATCCATAGCTCCTAATAACATAAACTGTGGAGTTAGCCAAAAGACACTGATAGGAAGGCTCTGCTTAGGCTTATCTTGTAAACCAAGTTGTTTTACGATATTTAACCGTTTTGCTTCCACGAACGAGGCAACACTACAACATAGTACACAAAATATAAGTCCTATTCCGATTCTTACTGTCGGAGTAATCACTTGGTCTAAGGCACGATACCTTTTCGAAAGTCCCTTATTTAGCCAAATTATTTGCCCACTTATGTATCTCGTGAATATTAGTAGTACGGGTAAAGGGACGTTTCCTAAGTTGTATTTTCGATTCATATTGCTTCCTTGTTGAAGAAAGAAGGTGCTTCCTAATGACTTCACTAGACCATAATTTAGGAAGGCTGCCCACATTGGAAACATTCGTAAGAGAATTTTCGTTTCTTCTACTTCCATTACCGTGCAGAGTCTAAACTTATTTACTTGTTCGTCGAGATTAGAAATCGGCGGTTCTATGATGGCAGCTTTGTCCAGGAATCTGCAGTTCAATTGAGCTTAGTTTTAACTAAAAAATTAGATTCATAACTTCATCCACATATTGACATAGAAACAAACCTTAATCTATTGGTATGAGGCAATTGATTGGTATCTCCTTGGTAGAGCTGACTCTCATTTAGAGGAAACTCGAGATGTCTTTTGAAGAAGGCAGCGAGCAAAACTCTCGTAGCACGTGTGAGGACACTTCCTGGTGGTTCGACACATTTGTAATACGGCTTGCCTAAAACGAACACGAAGAAGGTGATGCTCATGGTTAACCCAAGGACACCATAACCAGTTACCCAATAGTGTCTGCCTTCAACAATGGCGAGTAAGAGAATACCCGCGAATGCACCAAAGTTCGCACCTATACACCACCAAATGGTCACTCTACCTTTAAGTCTCTCATTTTCATCTGCTTCTGAGGTAGACTTAAGTTGATCGGCTCCAAATGCTTTCAACATTGGTGTATTTCCAGCTTTGCCAAATGCTACTAGGAATAGAGCCACTCGAAAAACGAACAGCCTCTCTGAGCTAGGGTGTGCAGTTGTGGTCATCGGAAATACGTTTGAAGCTGAAAGTGTTAAAAGTGGCAATCCCTTTGTGTAAAGGGATCTTTATGTCAGACACCAAACTTGAAAAAGGGTTGGGCGCCTGTAATTGAACTGCAGAGAGTATATCGGTCGAGCCAAAAGCCCGACACAGTTGGAGCGAGTTATTTCAAAAGATCGTATAAATCTTTTTTCTTTTTGATAATGAACTTACAATTATGTATATGATGGTTGAGTAGAATATTATGCTGTAGAGTCCAATATAAGCATCGGAAAGATAGGCTCCGAATATCGCCATAATTGCTGTTGCACCTATTCTTATGTTTGCAGTTGCTGCAGCTTGTGGGAGCTTCTCGTTCATGTCGTTCATAAGGTACGGCATCAGGTTAGTTATCGCCACAATGTGTGCTAGGTTCTGGCTAAATACTAAACCTGCCAAAATCAATATCATAAATATCAAGACCCTTTCTTTGAAGTCATTTTGAAATCAATATCATAAATATCAAGAATCTTTCTTCGAATGGATTTACCTAATTGACTGATTTATAGCATAGAGCATTTATAGATATGGTTTAGAAAGTGTTATTAAACTCTTAGTCAGATCAGAAATCTGACCCATGGTCTGTATTGACTTGAGTCAGATTCAAAATGTTTGTTTTTGTCTGACATGATTTTTGACTCGTCTGAATAGCTTGTTCGGGTTGATTTTGCTTACATCTGAGTTAGACTCATTGGAAGTTGGAAGAATGAACTTGCCTAAATTTTCTAGCTCCGACCTTAGTCAACTGTTATTTGCAGCTTATAGAACTGTCAATAAGAATAGATTTACCTAGTACAAGTGAAGCAAGTTTCCATCCACGGAACAACCGACGAGCTCTCCAACAAACGTAGAAAAACGGAAGCCCCATGGACGACAACCAATGCAGAGCGCTCAACGGGTAATCGACGAATGGCTCTTAGATGAACCGACAAAGCCGTAGTTTCATAGTGAAGAACCCAATAGGAAACAAGGCCATTTGAAGGCATTATTGTTATAGAAAGCAAATGTTCTTAGCTCTGTGAGCAGTTCTTTCCAGAGGAAGAAAACTTATTAGACTACCTTACCAAAAGTGGCTGTTGGATTCCAATTATTGTGTTTGAAGCAACATATAAAGCTATTAAGAATAGTGTTAATGTCTGCTATTAGGGTTTATATGAGCAGTGTTTATGTTCTTTTGCCTATCAGTAAACAAATCAAAAGTCTGAAATGAGCATCAAATATGTTGATTTTATTCTTTGCCTTCTACTACAAGAAAGGCTATATTACAGAAAAAGTAAAAGCAAAATAAAACAAACCAGCTACTTATCATATTTTTCTCCTGGAAGAAATATGTGGCATTGAGCGGTTTTCCACTTTCAGCAAATTTTCAAAAGCGTTTTGGAATATCTTTGAAAGCCTACTTCCTAGAAAAAGAGGGGATATGTTCTGATTCTATATTTTTATTTTAAAACATTGATGGTTGGATGCCCAAAAAACATGGGTGAGATCTGGTTGAAATCCGACGTGGACGACCAGATTGTGCCCAACACTGGCCATCGTTATATGTTCTTATTCTACTTTAAAACATTGACGATTGAATGCCCACAAAACACGAGTGACATCTGCACGTGACATCTGCACGAGTGACCTCTGGCTCAAATCCGACGTGGACGGCCAAATTGTGCCGGTCAGAAGGCCAGATTGTACTACACAACAATGTTAGATAGAGGGCCCAAGTCCGAACGTCCATGTGAGCTTAAATAATTAGAGGTCATCTGATCAGATCGTGGGGTTGTATGTGAACATATATTAAATAAAGTGAAAATTTTAGGGCTTGCTATCAACCTTTCCTCTCTTATCGGCCCTATTTTTCCGGACAAATGGCACTCTCCGTTTTAAATTTTTACATGCTTTTACACCCTTACATCGGGATTGTAAGAGATGATAAAATTCGATGTTCCACCATAATAATATGCCTAGTAAGTCTATAAGCTTGATCTGCCAGTGCTTGTTTCTTAAGTTCTAACTTCCAACACAACAGAACAGAAGTATAAAGCATCCAATTTGTAGAATTTCCTGCCTACACAATTGCTTGAGTATTAAAATAACTTGGGAGGAAGAACAGAAACTTCTTACAACAACATGATTTTCTTTTACAACGATTTCGGAAGTTGAATTTTGATGGTACATTCACTTAACTTCTCACCTGTGTCAACATTTTTCTCTATCTACAACATACTGATAGATGCATCACGATTCACGACCTAGTGAATTCATTATCTACCCTGTAGTGTTAGTGTAGTACGAACACAGATATACTAGTTTCCAGCAGCTTCTTTATCATCCCCACATAGCTCTTGCCCAATATCGGTTTGGTTTTCTTAATCATTGATTTCATCCAGTTCACTTAGAAATGATTGATTGATTCGCTTGCGAGATTGCCTCCTATGTTTCTTAAGCTGGAGCCGAGGTTCTGCTTGTTTGACACCCATATCTCCTACCTTGTACCTGCAATGTCCGGAGTTACTTCAAGAACTATTTCGTACATTCTTTGACAAATTGTTCATAAAATGGTCGAAAAAAGAATATAGATCCAATGTTTAGTTCACGGGCTGGTGTTTATAGCTTCATGTCTGAATGTTGAATATTGAAAGTATAAGAATCTAAGATCACTCTGATCGATATTAGTTTTTCGTACCTTACGTCACTTTCTCTTTTGGTACCGATTGTTCTTAATTGAAATTCTTCTCTGATTTTGATCTCATCAAGCAATTGAAGATAGTAAGGGTATCTTTCCCAATCACATTTTACCACGCATCCCGGCTCACCAATATGCAAGCAGTCATTAAACGAGCATTTAGTGGGCTCACTATCACTAATCATCTTCCTTATCTGCAAGGAAGAACGAAATAACAACATCAAGAAAGGATATCAAAGCAAAGAGAAGCAATAAAATTTGTTTCTTGAAACATGTAAGATAATAGAAATAAAACCTCTGGGAATAGTTGGGGCAGAGACTTTTTTGTCGCTTTCAGTAGACTAGGTTGATTAAATCCTGGGGTATCGGCTAGATAACCTTCCCCTGATATAGGAAGCAATGAGACATGCCGTGTAGTATGCTTTCCTCTACCACTTCTAACCGACACTTCACCAACTCGTTGATCTTCCAGCCACTTGCTGCCTTCAATCTGAAATGGTGTACTATTAGACATGTCGGCACCAATTGGTATCCGTGAATGTTAACGATGAGTTGCAGTCAAAGCTATGATTTTGTGTTCTCCTTCTATGTACTTAACAGTTTAGCCAGTGTAAATGATTTCAACAACATTTTATATCATGTCCAAAACTACAAATGTCCCACACCCTACTCGACAATTCATGCCGGCTCTGAATACCAACTGATATAGAACGCAGCTGAACTGAAGTAAAACGATTAAAAGAAGATATTAACTAAACTAAAGAACAAATTTAAGATAATAAGTAAGAACTAAATAACAAGAAGAACAGATATTGCAACCAAAGGTTTGTTTAATTCATGATTCGAAGGTGAAAATAAACAAGAATGATGAACCCTTTTAAAGGGATCGATTAACCTACTTCATATATACTAAAGATTCCTAATATAACTGAACTCCTATATGCGTATTTAATAAAAAGGAAATTTCTAGCTTGGTTGCTATCCAAAATGTCACCTAAATAGATAACCGAAATAGGAATTCGGCTGTCTCTTTAGCGCCTCTTTGGCTGTAATCGGCTAGGCCTCCATAGTCGCCCCCCATCAAGTTCCCAGCATACTAACCAATAACGCAGTATCTGGCTTTAAACTAAATAATGAAAAGCATTTAGTAATTTGATCGAGAAACAAACAAACAAGACAACAAACTCACATTCACCATCAAATTATCTCCTTCTGCAGCACTGGGAACAGGTTGATTGCTTCTTAAAGCGTTGATAAGACTCGACTTTCCAACTCCACTTGGACCTACAATTACAGATGTTTGTTCTCTCAAAATGAATTGAAGAGAATCCAATCCACTTTTAGTCTCCACACTACAAAAGATTGGTTCATAACCCCAACCACGAAGCCTGCTCTTCCACGACAATTGTGTCTGTATAAATCCAAATTATAGAAATTAGATAACAATATTAAGGGCGAAAAACATCATATCACAACAGAACACGAAGACCGAAATTCAATTTTTGGATCAAATTTCAAACAAGAAATGGTTGAGGTCTAGTAGCTATATCAACATGCATTGTGATTATAGGCTCCTCAAGGACCTCGATCCAATACTTAGACCAATGCAATACGGCAAACCACAAATACACAACCCACTGAGTTTCTCTACATAATAATCGAAATTTCTTTCCGTATTTCACTAAGGAACCAAGAGTCTATCTAAATCTAATAGAGAAAAGTTCAAATTAGTACATCGTGGTGTTTGTTTTTCTCTTAGGTCGGATATGCAATCTGACTCGAGGTTTGAATTGACTCATGTCGACTCGGGATGTTTGACTCATCTGAATGGATACTTTAGGTGGATTTTAGTTTCACTTAATTTAGATGAGTGTGGCGAGTCATATTCAGTCACTTAGACAAACACCGTCTAAGATTCAGTCACTTTGGATAAAACAAACACCACCTTTCTCTCGTAAAACTGACTCGAGGTCTTAATGGATTTAAGTCAGAGTTCAAAATTATGATGTTAGCTGACTCGCAATGTCTGACTCATCTGAATGGCTACTTTAGGTCGATTTTAGATCCATTCAATTTAGACTAGTCAGATTCAGTCAGTTAGGGTTTTAAATCATCAACAAGTATATACTCAAGATAAATACTATAATTAACTGGAAGAAGAAATCAAGTATAAATAAATGTAATCCAAATAAACACAAGAAGAAGATAGAGAAACAAACCTCTTGATCAACAAGTTCAGATTTATTCAAAGCAAGTGTAAGAGGAATTCCAGTTGATTCAGCTTCAATCAAAAACCTAGTGAGAGAAAATGCTTCAACCTTAGGTTGTTCAATAGAGAACAAAACTAACAAATGATCAACATTAGCAACAGGAGGATCAGTAATCTCAGAACTCCTCGGAAAAACATTCTCAATCATTCCTCTTCGATCAATCCAATCAATCGATCCAACTAAAACCTTATCCCCAACCAAAACTCTTCGTTTAATCTTCTTCAAAACCGCTTTAACCACACACAACAATTCAACTCCAACTTTCATATCCTCTTCATTTTCATCTTCTTCTTCTCTATCCTCTTTTTCAGGCGATGATTCAACAACGACTCTCATGAAATTAGCTTGAGCAGATGAAACCATACCTATAGCTTGATTTTGCATCAAAATAGGACGTTCTTCAGGAGAGAGAATCCTAGAGAGAGAAACATGTTGTTGTTGTTGTTGTTGTTGCTGTTTAACTGATTCTTTAGCTTTGAGAAGGTTTTTGTTGAGTTGTGTTCTTCTGTATAGGTTTGGATCTTGACGAGCAGCAGTAATGGAGTTGAATCGAGACGATCTGAGACGAGATGATGATACGTGATTGAGAAGAAGAAGATTGTTGAAGGTAGAGAGAGAAAGTGTAATTCGATGAAAGAATGTTGAAATCGACATTGTTTGATAACGCGAATTGAAGAAATTGATGAAGAAGGAATTTCTAGGGTTTTTGGTAAAATGGGAATTATCCCGCCAATATTTGGCGGTTTCTTGTTATTAGAGATAAAAGAAAAGAGTGGGATTAAAAGGATAGAGAAGAAAAGATTCGCCAGGCGTCCATATACTCGTGTACAAAAATTTATAGGCGCGCACACTTAGAGGGACTGTCTATAGCCATTTCGCAGGCTGTCTATAGTCAATCTGGTGGGTGCCTATCGCCAACTCCTGTACTGTCTACAGCCAATCCGGTGGCGCTCCCGTCTCATCAGATGTCGATGGAGGCACCATTTGATTGCTCTTTTCCCCTAGCAGTAGGTGTGGGTGGCTCGGGCGGTCGAGCCCGTATTCAAATGGAACATCCGTGCCACGGATTCAAATAAATTGCGTGAGAACCGATACAAATCAAAAGCAGAACGTGAGCTATTAGCAACAAAACATATTCTATAAAGAATATGAATATTCATTGATTGGTTGCTTAGGCTAAGACGAGAAAAGGTTAGGGATTAGGGAACGACTTGACCAGTATTTATCTGTAATTGATTGAACCCCTACATTTTTATTTCATAAGACGTTCAACAAGGTTCCAACTCCACACTTCCTAGTAGAGAAAGAACCATGGTAGTAAAACCGAAATCATTCTTGTTGGACTAAACGATCATTTTGGAACCACAATCGACATTTCTACTTATCTTTAAAATGTCTTTGGACTAAAGTATAGTCGCTACATTACCAAATTCAAGCACGTGGTAAATATGTTTACGGAAAACATAACCTAGGGTCCAAACTCCAAATTTGAACCAGATAGGATGGAAGTTCCCTGCTCATATTTCCAAATCATCCCAAATTTTGTTGATTCATATCCCTACAAGTGGGTCAAGACTCAAGTGGTCTTTATTTTATTTTATTTTTTGACAAACTGGTCTTTATTGAATCATACATCAAGACAAAAATTTAATTAATAACACAAAAATTAAGAAATGGATAAGAGGGGTCGGAATCCAAATCATCCACTCATTCACTAATAAAATGATAGCCAAGCGGCCCAAGCCGATAAAAAGAAGGCTAGAATTAACTGATAATGTATAGGGTCCATGGGTTTTAAGTCCAAAATAAAGTTCAAAAAAAGTTTAAGGTCCAATCTTCCCAGAAAATAGGTTTTTAGTCCTTTTCGTTTTGTAAGAAACATTGTTGATAAATAACGTGTTATGTATGACACATATAAAAAAAATGAAATAAAGTATGGAAAACATGAAATAAAGTATGAAACTTTAACAATAAATAACAGGTAATTTATGAAACAAAACAAGAACTTTTAAACAGAAAAATACTGTAACTTTAAAGTCTAGACATACTTTAACTAATTTGGACTGAATATCAATTATAATTATTATTTTGCCTTAAAATCCTATATTAATATTAGGGGGGACTAAATATGTGTTTAGGGGTAGATTTTTGGACTAGGAACCCAAAAATTCTAATGTATATCTCCAATTAAGATCTTGAAGACAAGAATTTGCTCGAATGCGCAGTCACTTGTGAGAAATAAATGTTCCCCTAAACTAAAGATAGGACAAATTGGTTTTACATTGTCCATTATTTATCTTCATGTATTTCTTGTAACGACCTAGTTTTAAGAGTTATCGTCATCATCTTTATAGATTGTATTAAGTGATTTTAACTTCATTATTTATTTATTTTTGAAAGTCGACTACGATCAACGTATGTCGTTACGTTTGGCATTAATACATCAAAGATGTGATAAGTTCGATAGTCGCACACTCAAACTCTAACAGAACGGGGGCCTATAGTCCAACTAAACAATGGCCTGAAGCCCAAACTACATTATTTATACCTGGGACCTCCAAGGCTTTTTGGAGTTTATGTTAACATTTTGGAACCACTTGGGCTACCAACTGTTGACAACTTCATTATTTTTGTCTTTTGTATCAAGTAGTCGTCTTAACTTCATTTCCTTTCCGAATTTTTTTTTTTTTTGGTTGAAAGATTTGAAACATAATAATTTCATAACAAAAGTCAGGGCCGTGCGGTGCCCAGTGCGAGCAGGGCGCCCGCACTGGACCCCCCACTCAAGTAGGCCCAAAATTTAATCCTCGTTCCGAAATTCAAAAGTTAAAGGCACTTTTAGGGTAAAATGTTATGGTAAACTCACTTGGGCCTAAGTTTAAAAGTGAAAGGTACTTTTAGGGTCAGTTTGATACGTGTGAAAATATAAGATGTGAAAATGGTTTTCTTTCTCATGGGAAAGAAAACCATTTTATCATGTTAAAATGCAATTTTAAGTGTTTGATACGACCACGTGTTTTCCCGAGAAATTCAAATTCAAGTGAAGAAAAATCTGACATTCCTACTCTCATGCTATATGTGTTGATTTTGTGAATGACATGGGGTCTTTGGTAAACAAAAATTAGATATATAACAAAAAAAGATCAAATACTAACTTTTACTCGTAATGTAGCATCACATAAATTTAGATATAACAAAAAAGATCAAATACTAACATTCATGTGTCACAAAAAGCTACATCAACGCCTAATCTTTGATATTTTCACAACATATATTCGATCATATGATATGATCCTATTCACAAAAAGTTACAAAAAGTATCGCGTTTTCCACCATGAACTAGTACAAAAAGTATCTATACTTGAGTATTCTTCAGAAAGTATTACGACCCAAACCGTATCTTGCACCATTCAAGTTGTTCTACCTCGTCCATCATAAAAAATATCTTCGTCATTGTGTCATTTTGTCCAAGAGCTTCAACTAGTTTCACACGTAAGGTAGCATCGATATGTGAAAGCTTGCGGAGAGATGTCAATAACTCCCCAAGGTCAGGTTTCTTATACCTTTCAGCTATATGGTCGGCAATGGTCTTGAAAGAAGTTGTCAATTCCATCATCGATGATTCTTTTTCGACATTGTCCCGTCTGTTTCTTTTTCTTTTCTCCCCCACTTGGACTTGGGTAGTAGGAGAATCTGAGTGAGGAGTTGGTGTTGGTGAGTCACTCGTAACATCATCAATTCCCACTTCTTCAATACTTGGACCAGACATAGGCGTATCAGGAACATCTGATATATCAACTTCAGCTTGTCCGGGTGTCATTGAAAATGTCCCAGTTGCTTGTTCTGTTCCAATGAGTGAAGCAATCTCATCCCAATTTGTCAGGTTCATGCTTCGGTACTTTATAGCTTGGGGATGTTCCTGTGATACAAGATAATAGAAATAAGTAAACGAATATGACCTGAGGTATGTCTAAGTATGTCTATCATAAGCTTGGGGATGTTCCTGTTATGCCAGTATGTTTATCATAAGACTGGGGTATCAACTTTCTATCATAAGACCTGGTGTTTTCCCATACACTAGTTAAACTTCAATTATGAAAAGAATATAAATACAACTAACATAACATAAATACAACTAACAAAAGACCCTAGTCAGCAAAACAGTACATTAATGTCTATTTTCAACATAACTTCTTGATGTAGTCACCTAATATCACATAAATACAACAACCTACAAAGAAATTTAACAACCAACAAAGCAACTTTTGTTCTTCCATACTCTAACAGACAGTTTACCAAAAAAAATAGACATAGCAAACACAAACACTTTCTCCACTTCTTTCACTTGCTACTCACTCTCTCACATCTCATATTTATTCTCATGGTGATACTTCTCTGTTTTTACATAAAAGAGAAGGAAACAAGTCACAATTGTATTGTTTCTCTTGCTACATCTATGCTACTTGTCTCGTTAAAGAATAAAACAGATGGTTCAGTTACATACATAATTTCAAATACAAACACTGCTCACCCTAAAATTTATGTGGAGTGCTTCTATGTAATCTCAAAAATACAAGTTGTATGTTAAAACATACCTTAAGATAGTCGGACCACACTGACTCATCAGCTTTTAGTGTATGAGTCAGTGGACAAATTCCAAACCCACTGAGTTTGACCAATTCTTGTACTGCTAAATGATGTGTTCGCCATGTCTTAAGTCGGTTTCGTATATTACTTACTGTAATGTTTATGTCGACTGCCTCTTTTACTTTACTACGCACGGCTTGATATGCAACTGGTTTCCATCCATTGTCTCCTTTATTTCCACGGGCAAGTTGTTCCATTAGAACATCAATCATGAGCCTATCCATTTCATTAGTCCACCGCACTTGTTGTGTCCCTTTTCCGTTGCCATCCACCAAGGGTTGATGGTGCATTTGGTCCATATTCATCAACTACACCTATCATACATGGAGAAAATAAGGTTATAGGGTCGAGTTGCATATAATCTAAGCTACATGAGATCAATTATACACAAACTAAAACTTTATACCAAATTTCTAATAAAAAATCAAAATAGCTACCATAACTCATAAAAAGGAAAATTTGGTCTAGAATTTCATTGAGTACATTTAACAAGCATCTAATAAGCATCTTAGAATTAGCTACCATAACTCTTTTTGGAAACAGTAGTTTGTGTATTTTAATAAGACCTATATCCTTAGAAACTTTCCTTTTTTCTTTGGGAGTAGTTGCAATAACCTTGCAATCACCTAATAAGCACCAAAAAAGCATAAATTTCTTATAAATTCAAGGAGTAAATCTGACAAAAACCTCAACATAATTGATAAACAAAATTAGGTTAAATGACTACTTGATGAATTTAAAAGAACCAATTGAAACAAAAATCACAGAAAAACACCCAACGAACTTATCGGAATCCAAAGAAAACACCCAAAGAGCTGATCAAAACTCATCAGAATTGTATGCTGCTTATTTAGATTTTGATCAGTTGTGACAAAAAAAACTCAGAAACAAAAGGTTTAGAGGTAGAACATTTACTTGATTTTATCTTCCTTCACTTCTCTTTTTATGGATCGAGAGAGAGAGAACTTGATGAAGCAGAAGATGTGAACAAAGATTTCACTCGATTGTGTCTCTTTTCTGAAGATTTAGAGAAGAAAAACACCGATTTAGGCGGGAGATGGAAAAATCTTGGTGGGACTAAGATGGAACTTTGACGTGATTAAGTTTATACGGGAGGAGAGAGAGAGCGCGGAATAGAGTGGGTAAGAATTGGATTTTCTCACCTTTTTCATGGTAAAATTTTTGAGTGTTTTTTCTCACCTTTTTTTCCCATTAGAAAACCATTTTCACACTTTTTAAGTTCTATCAAACAGAAGAAATTCATTTTCGTAAGAAAATCCATTTTCCCATCATATTTTCACACGTATCAAACAGACCCTTAGAGTAAAGAATCATGGTAAACTTACGTGGGCCCCTGGCTTTACAAGTATGGAAGGCAGTTTCTTTTCAAAAAAATTTGTCTCTACTTTGCACTTAGGGTAAACCACGTGAAATGCTTTTCTCACTCTATTTTTATGTGGTTATTAAATTTCCCTCTTGTATAAAAAAAAATTCCCTTTTGATTTTTAGCTATTACATTTAGGGGGGGTAGTGGAGCGGGACTTTCACAGACTTTCATAGACAAAATGTCCCGTAGACATTTCAAGACATTTCGGATGAGTTATTATAGACAACATGTGTTCATAGACATTTTCAAGACATTGAGAGTTTGTAGACAAAATGTCTTAATAGACATTTCAAGACATTTGATCCATAGACAAAATGTCCTGGGGACATTTTAAGATCTTGAGTCCATTGACAAAATGTGTAATGCATATTATATTTGTGCTAATCAAAAATATATTTTTCGACTTTTGTAGACATCTGTGAATATTTGTGGACATTGATGGACATTTGGTAGACATTTATTATTTTAATATTATTATTATTATTTAATCACATGAAATAATATATTAATACTAACATTTAAAAAATATATTTTTCGACTTTCGTAAACATCTGTGAATATTTGTGGACATTGATGGACATTTGGTAGATATTTATTATTTTAATATTATTATTATTATTATTTTTTAATTACATGAAATAATATATTTATACTAACATTTCAAAAATATATTTTTCGACTTTCGTAGACATCTGTAAATAATGTGGACATTGATGGACATTTGGTAGACATTTACTATTTTAATATTATTATTATTGTTTAATCACATGAAATAATATGTTTATACTAACATTTCAAAAATATATTTTTCG
>BEHA01050193.1:2412886-2429139 GCA_002897215.1 Eschscholzia californica subsp. californica
TGGTTCAGCCATGAAATCAAAGGAAGGTTCACTAAAACTAGAAGTAAAGAGACTCAATCTCAACAATTAACTCCTTTAGAGTGACAAGGTTGGAATTCCCGAGTGAAAACCCTGAATTCGAGAAATAAATAGTTATTATTTTATTGAGAGAGAGAGGTTTTAATTTTTTTTTAAGGGTTATTTCCCTAATGGCCCCCTACTTTGTGACCAGCTTCCTGCCTAGCCCCCTACTTTACGAGAAATACCCATATGGCCCCCTTCCGTTATAACACCGTCACTCTCTCTCTTCCATCATGTTTTCTCTCTCTGCCAAGTCATGCCACATCATCTGTTACGCCACCTCATCACCTTCTCCGGCGAGAGTCGCCGGCCGGCCAATTTCCGGCTGGCGACTTCAAACATAAAAAAAAAAAAAAAATTCTCTCTTCCTCTCTCTCTCTTCTCTCTTTCTCTCTCTAAATTTTTTTTTTCTCACCATTCTTTCTCTCTCTAGATCTGGTTCATTAAGAACCAGATCTGACCTTGAAGAAGGTCTGTTGTAGAGAGAGAAAGAGAAGAATGGTGAGAGAAAAAAAAAAATTTTAGAGAGAGAAAGAGAAGAGAGGTGAAATTTTTTTTTTTTTTTTAGGTTTAAAGGTCGCCGGCCGAAAATTGGTCGGTCGGCGACCTTCCCGGAGAAGATGATGAGTTGGCAAGTTTTAACGAGGTGGCAGAGAGAGAAAATATGTTGGAGGAGAGAGAAAAGAAATGGAAGAGAGAGAGTAACGGTGTTATAACGGAAGGGGGCCATATGGGCATTTCTTGTAAAGTAGGGGGCTAGGCAGGAAGCTGGTCACAAAGTAGGGGGCCATTAGGGAAATAACCCTTTTTTTAACCCTTAAAATTTATTTTGTTTCTTTTTTTCTTAAATTAGTTATTTTATTTCTAAGAAGGAAAGGATTATTGTTTTTTAAATAGGTAACTTTATTTCTACGAAGGACTATATTTTAAATTTTGGGAGGGACTCCTAAACAATATACATAATTAAATAAGGATGTTTGTCCCAGTCATCGTTTTCCCTTCTGTTTTATATAATAGATATGTTATTCTCTATCTATATTTTTATCATTATACATTACAATATTGCTTTTTATTCTCTCATTCTTTTTATTACAAATCATCTCTTTATCTGAAGGTTAAATTTCTTTATCAAATTGATTAATCCGTTATAATTCGTATTAATTAATTAACTTTTTCTTTATAAATTGTGAGTGCAACAATTTTTCATTAGCTTTGCTCAACATTAAAAGTTAGTTCTTAGACAAGATTGATTACGAACCATTAATTTATGATTTCGCTTCAAAAAAATACAAGGAGTAAATTTTTTGTTTCGAATGTATTTTAAATACATTTTGACTTGATAAATAAACAATCAATTATCTTTTTATAATCAAATTATTTTGAACGTGTTTATTATTTTATGTATAATTTTTGTATATTTTGATTATGCAAAGGGCCCAAACCAAATTTTGGCACTGGACCCTCAAATTCTCAGGCACGGCCCTGTCAAAAGTGTTTCCTACCAAAAACTTACAAACTCTAGTTCTCTTATAAGTGTCCTTTTCATGTAAGGAGTAATCTTATGGTGGTCTATACCCTGGAAGAATATATATGAATGAGAAAGGAGTTGCATCTTCCTCTGAATATGGCCTAAATACATTATCCACCGACTTCAATAAGTACATTCTTATAATATGGATCGTCACTAGGTGGAGAACTTGGAATTCGTACAGGGAGTAAAACTAATAGTAGTACTGTAGTAGTAGGAAGTTCTAAAGGCGCCCATCACAATAACTTGTAGGCGCCCGATTTAAATATCAGTCCTCCTCAAATGTCAGGTGTGAAAGAGTGTCTAAATCAATTATATTGGGGGCATATAGAGCTTGCCCGTAATAATAATTGGATAGAGAGAAAGAGAGAGAATTGGCGAATAGAAAACGTCCCAGTCTAGAACATGTCAATCACATGATGTAGATACCTGTCTCTATCTTCATCTCTCATTTTGAACTCTTCCTTCAATCTTTCCAACTCCATTACAAAATTCGACCTTATCCCTTTTATAAATAATCATGATATGGGTAAATCAAAATAATTTTCGGGGTATAAAGACTTTATAAAAAGAGTTTCCGCGGTGTAAATTTAATCAGATGGATTTAACTATATGGTGTAATAAGAGATTTGGAGTTGATATGTCAAAGATAAATACAAGTAGAGACATAGTTCCACTTCGCCTTTTCTTTTTTCCCTTTTGTTATATTGCTCTCCTGATAAATGTAACAAGCAGAAATTCAAACATCATAACTCGAGTAGTAAAACGCAAATTTTTCTACTAAACTCATCTACAACATGGTAAAATGCTTTTAAAACAAGGTTTGTCATGTACAATTAAGAATCCACGTTTGTTAGGTCTCGATATATCACATTTTAAATTCGAGTTCACTAGTAACTTTGCTGCAGTAAACTAATAAAGATATACTGATTAATTTGATTTTTTCTCACGAAAGACTTCGAGCAGCAATTATTTTTTTCATTGTTGACACGAAACAAAAAAAAGAAATTGGGGTGAATTTAAATTATTTAATTGACCCCAATTAAAAGTTTTGACAATATACTTATCCAACGTTCTTATTTGATTTTTGGAAGGCCGCGACTTTGGGGAATAAAGAAAATTCTCCGGGGAATAAATTCTCGAGGGAATCCCGATTTTTTTTGAAAATTCTCCGGGGAATAAATTTTCATGGGGAATACAAAATACATTTTTTTGAAAGTTCTCCTCCATCTCATCTGTTCTCTCTGCCACTTCATCTTCTCGCCACCTCATCATCTTCTCCGGCGAAGGTCGCCGGCCGGCCAATTTTCCGGCCGACCTTCAAACAAATTTTTTTTTTATTTTTTTTCTCTCTTCCTCTCTCTCTCTCTAACACTCCGGCGAAGGGAGTCTGGTCTGTCCATGGACGGATTTATCACTACCCAATGCTATTAGCTATTAAACTTTCAATCTGCGCATGGAAGTGAGAGATGGAAAACAACCATTGTGAATTTATCAGAGATGGGTTCCAATTTGGATTCTTTACAAAAGGTTTTGATGAAGAAAGCTGTTTTTCTAGATGAAGAAACTTTTGCTAAAGCATCTCTTACTTCAGAACAAGCTAGAACAATCAAGGTATTTCGAATTTCGTTTCTCTCATTTATTTTTAGGGATTATGTTCGTTACATAATTTCACGATCTGGGTAGGTTTACTTTTATCTTTTTCAGATTCTGTTTTTCACAATTTTGGGGCATAATTTTATTAACTTTGAGTTTTTAACAGTGAAATAATGAGATTAAGTTTTTGGGTTTCCTCTATTTCGTGATTTTTATGAATTGGGTTTGGTCTACTGTGAATTGACTGTTGATCTAGGGTTTTGTGGATAAATTTGCCTGAGTTTTAGAGATATCTGGAAAGAAAAGGATCTATCTTTAGTTGTGCAACTAATCTATTTAAATGTATAAGAACTGATCTGAACTATGAATGAATAGGATCATCAAAGTAGCTCCCATCTGATAGATACAATTTTCTAGTTCATAATTTCCCACTTCATTCTGCTAACTTTGACTCCATCCTTACGGATTTATCACTACCCAATGCTATTAGCTATTAAACTTTCAATCTGTTCATGGACAGACCAGACCTCCGGCGAAGGTCTCCCTTCGCCGGAGTGTTAGAGAGAGAGAGGAAGAGAGAAAAAAAAGATTTTTTTTTTTTTTTTTTTTAATGTTTGAAGGTCGCCGGTCGGCAACCTTCGCCGGAGAAGATGATGAGGTAGCGAGAAGATGAAGTGGTAGAGAGAGGTGATGAGATGAAGGAGCCTTTTTTTATAGCATCTTCTAAAATTAGAAGCCCCTTAGCAATAAAAAAGAAACATAAAAGTCAATCTTATTTGACTAATTTTAAGAAAAGTCTTTATTCCCCGGAGAATTTTCTTTATTCCCCAAAGCCGCGACCTTTTTGGAATTATAATCTTGTTTGTCATCGAAATATCAAAAACATTGATCTTCTATTCCGTTTTATTTACATCTGGACCGAAAAAAAAAACGGCCCTTCAGTTCCCCAAAGGTCGGACTTTGTGCACCGTACACCTGTCTGATCTAATTGTTGATTTCTCCTCCTCCACACATGTATTTATAAACTTTCTTACCTGTCTCACCGAACTTCTTGGATAATGGTCACATGATACATCATGGTCTCCTTTTCTTTTCTTATTTTTCAAACGAATTGCCACATAAACTATATACTATTATTAATTTATTAAAATTAAAGTTTGATTGGATAACATGAGGTGATTATTTTAAGAACCCCATTCATCCTCTTTTGAGAAGAAGGCCAATATTTATGTGTAGTTCAAATCTAAAATATTGTAGTTAGACACGGAGAACATCTATAAAAAAATGTTTCGGTAAGCATGTTCGCAAAATTGTAAACAGTTATGTGAGTTTAATTCGTATTCTGATTTAGTTTTATGAAACTAGTTGAACACTCCCTTCGTCTCACGTTAGATTCTCGTAAAGTGCGAATCTATGGTAAGAACAACAAATCATACATCACAGTTCATGTGACTCTTTCACCAAGACTCGATTCTACGACTTCATAGATTTAAGAAGGAGTGTCCAACCAGTGCACCTAAAGGTAACGAGGACACATAGTACTTTCTTTTCTTCTCAGTCAAACTAATTTTCACACTAAATCAATTTATCAATGCCATCCTTAATATCATTCAACTTCAAAAAAGAAATCCTTACTATCATTCAAGAACAATATTATCCTTAAAATATTCAATTAATTCAAGTAGCCGACCATGATTAAACCATACAATATTCACATGTGGATGAACAAAAGGATTTGTTTAGTAGAGTTGACATAAACATCATTTTCCAACAAATAAATTCAAGATTTTCAAAGATCATGATTTTTATGATACAGGTGTTTTAACTGTTTTATATTCATTGGGTTCTTTTTTGTTGCAAATATATTCATTAGGTTAGTTTGGCACTTTCTCAATGGTCAAATTTGCACAAAATCGACAACGAAAACTAAAACAAAAGAAAGGTGATAAAGATGAACGACACGCCACACTCCTGTACAAATTTGGGCGCGATAGTTGGCCCGTCTATTGATAATTTTAGGTGCACTTTTATCTATTTTTTTTTCTCTTTGTTATTGTACATTTCTCATTCCGAAAATATTAATACTCACATATGGATGTATTGTAAATTTGCATTTCTCATTCACAAAATATTAATACTCACATATGGATGTATTGTAAATTCGAACTGATGCAATTTTTGTTTTCTTTGTATAGAGGTGGGAATACATCTTGATGGAATTTGAACCTAGAACGCCTGAGACCTTGAGGTAAGAGACAAAGTTCTACATATATACGAAATTTTTATGCAGTTTTATCTATTGATTATATAAATTAAAAAACTTTTATACCATGAATATGTGTTTTCTTTTGGCCTCCAAAATTTTGGATTATACTACTTAGTTACTTTCACATTCATTTATACCCAAAGCTAAAAAAAATGAAGAACTTTATCCAACATAATGGGAAATCTATATAATAATCAAATGCTCTAAATTAAGATGCCAAAAATATATAAAATAATCAATTTTCCACTACCCTTTATTTTTCTTATCTTAAGAGATTTAAATTATAAATGGGTATCAATAATGTTTTCTTCTACTAGAAATTTAGTCTTCAGTATCTAGATACAAGGTCTAGTAGTTTCCTCTGCTTATCCTGCAATAACAAAGCAATCATCTCTCTCTCTCTCTCTCTCTAAATTGTGCATCTTCAATGGAAGAAAATTCAAATCAATATGATGAACAAACAAATAATTACCATTACTTTGAAGGAGAAGAAGAAAGAGACCCAGAGAGCAATTCTTTACAACAACCACTTCTCAAGAGAAACAGAACACTTTCTTCAAGCCATTTAGCTATCATTGGAACTAAAGTTTCTCATATAGAAAGCTTAGATTATGAGTATAAATTCATCATCTTATCTCATTTCTTGATTCAAATCGTCATCATTTTACTAATCTATTTCTCATTACTAAACTTGGGTTGTTTTGAATTTTCCTTTTTGAATTCAGGATTAATGAGAATGATCTATTTAAACATGATTGGAGAAGTAGATCAAAAGTTCAAGTTCTTCAATATATATTAATGAAATGGTTATTAGCTTTCCTTGTTGGACTTCTAACTGGTGTTATAGCTACTCTTATCAATCTTGCTATCGAAAATATCGCCGGATTCAAATTACTAGCTATAGCCAACTTTGTCAAGCAAGAAAGGTACTTAATGGGGTTCTTATATTTTACAGGAGCTAACCTAGCTCTTACTACAGTTGCTTCTATTCTTGTTGTGTGCTTTGCTCCAACTGCAGCTGGCCCGGGTATACCCGAAATCAAAGCTTATCTTAATGGGATCGATACACCAAATATGTTCGGTGCTTCGACGTTGATTGTCAAGGTATTTTAGCACCTTGAATCTTTAGTATAACTAGATTTACCAAATGGGTATGATTAGATATTCATGAAGAGTGGTAGAATGATCTTAGATATTCGAAATTTGCATTTTTGTTTTTGCAGATAATTGGTAGTATAGGAGCTGTCTCAGCTGGTTTAGATTTAGGAAAAGAAGGCCCATTAGTTCATATTGGATCTTGTCTTGCTTCTTTACTAGGCCAAGGTGGACCAGACAATTATCGAATCAAATGGAGATGGATGCGTTACTTCAACAACGATAGAGATCGTCGAGATCTCATTACTTGTGGAGCCGCCTCTGGTGTCTGTGCCGCTTTTCGGTCACCGGTCGGTGGTGTATTGTTTGCTCTTGAAGAGGTAGCTACATGGTGGAGGAGTGCTCTTTTATGGAGAACTTTCTTTAGCACCGCTGTTGTGGTGGTTGTTCTTAGAGCTTTCATGGAGTTCTGCAAATCGGGGAATTGCGGGCTATTTGGACAAGGCGGGCTTATTATGTTCGACGTGAGTGATGTTACTGTTAGATACCATACTATGGATCTCATACCAGTAGTTATAATTGGAGTGATTGGTGGAGTTTTAGGAAGTCTTTACAATTATCTTCTTCACAAGGTTCTCAGGGTTTACAATCTCATCAACGAGTAAGCAAATACCCGAAAACTTTGCAATTCTTCGAATTTTTTCATCCCGAGATATCGGAATTCTGATACGGGTGGTGCTGTTTTCTTGCAGGAAAGGGAGATTACACAAGCTTCTACTTAGTCTTGTTGTTTCTGTTTTCACCTCTGTGTGTCTTTACTGCCTTCCTTTCTTTGCTGGTTGTGCTCCTTGTGATCCATCCCTTCCAGAGGGCACCTGCCCTACTACTGGTAGGACTGGAAATTTCAAGCAATTCAACTGCCCCGCTGGTTATTATAACGATTTAGCTAGTCTTCTTCATACCACAAACGATGATGCAGTTCGAAACATCTTCTCTACTTCCACCCCAACGGAGTTTCACCCATTTTCTCTCGCAATTTACTTTGCTGTCTATTGTGTATTAGGCCTCATTACTTTCGGAATTGCAGTTCCCTCCGGGCTTTTCCTACCCATTATTCTCATGGGCTCAGCTTATGGACGTTTACTCGGGCTTGCCATGGGCTCCTATACACACATGGATCAGGGCCTCTACGCCGTACTTGGAGCTGCCTCTCTCATGGCTGGATCCATGAGAATGACTGTCTCTCTGTGCGTAATCTTCCTTGAGCTCACCAATAATCTTCTTCTCCTCCCCATAACAATGCTTGTCTTGCTCATAGCAAAAACGGTAGGAGACGGGTTTAATCCAAGCATATACGAGATCATTTTGCATCTAAAAGGCCTACCCTTTTTAGATGCCAACCCAGAGCCATGGATGAGGAACTTAACTGTCGCGGAGCTTGCTGATGCTAAACCCCCCATAATTACTCTCTGTGGGGTCGAAAAGGTATCAAAAATCGTTGAAGTCTTAAGAAACACAACACACAATGGTTTCCCTGTTGTCGATGAAGGTGTTGTCCCACCAATTGGATTGCCAGATGGTGCATCAGAACTTCATGGAATTGTTCTTAGAGCTCACCTTCTGGCAGTACTAAAAAAGAAGTGGTTCTTGAGAGAAAGAAAAAGAACAGAAGAATGGGAAGTAAGACAAGTATTTACATCTGTTGATCTAGCTGAACGAGGAGGAAATATCGAAGAAGTAATTGTAACAAAAGATGAGATGGATTTATATGTAGATTTGCATCCTCTTACCAATACGACTCCTTACACCGTTGTTGAAAGCATGTCGGTAGCTAAGGCACTCGTGCTCTTTCGCCAAGTTGGGCTTCGTCATATGCTCATTGTGCCTAAGTATCAAGCAAATGGGGTGAGTTTTCTAACACATTTTTCATTCACTTTATAATACCATATATTCACCCAAAATCACATAGTAAGAACCTAGTACTAACTCGTAAGCCACTTTATGCCCAAATTTAAGGCGAATATTGCTCGAAATATTTAGACATTTACTGATGAATTTTGTGATATTGGTTTTGTAGGTGTCACCCGTTGTTGGAATCTTGACGAGGCAAGATTTGTTGGCTCATAATATTTTAAGCGCTTTTCCTCATATAGCGAAAAACAAGAAGGAAAAATGAAACAACTCTCTCAACACTTTGGATAGCTAAATTTCCACATGAAGATTTGTATTCCTTTATATTTGTATTCAATTTTCATTCTTTAGTTACTTTTATATCAATTTGAAGGTATAGTAAATCATATGTTTTTAGGAATTCGATCTTTGTAAACTATTTTTTATGCATATTATATAGTAAAGAATAAGCAAGTTTCTTTTCATTAGTGAACGAATTAGGTAATGCGTTTTCTTTTTTTTGGTCATTTTCTAAGTTAGATATGAAATCTGGGCGTTTGCCTGATTGACCTAAGTAGCAAATTGAGTCAATTGTTTGAATTGCTAATTCGAATTGATTTTGGATATATTAGATTCAACGAATCAAATTCAAATTCAGCCAAGTCAAACTTCAAGAATGAAAAAAAAAAATACAAGCACCACCTAATTGTCTGAAGATCGACTCCGTACAAAACGCCTGACCCAGTTGTACTCAAAAATCAAAACCAACCAGTAAGACGAGCCAAAAATAACATAACATTATGAAAATTGATTTAAGACCTGGAGTCAGATTTCAAATCTGACTTCCCCAATCTAGCTCCTTTTTCTCTCCCTAACACTCAATTAACCACTCACATGGCTTCCGTCGCCTCTATTCCGTTTCCCCTCTCCCAATCGCGAAACCCTAAGGATGATTTAAGGTTGGCTCTATTTCTTATGTGCTGACATTTGAATTCAATTGTTTTCCCGCCCAATTTCTAGGATTTATGAGTTTTTTGATATTTATTTATATGTTTGAAGCATTTGTTGTTCAGTACGACTGATCAATCAGCTAAGGCAAAACCCTAGACTTTGAATTTCATCTTTGAGAATTTAGCCTTTTTTGTTTTTGTTTTGTATCTTGGTGAATTGAATTTTTCTTTTTTCTCTTAAATTTGTCAGCTTGTGATAGGGTCTCAATGATTTCTTCCAAACAAGATTGAAAATTTATAGATCATGTTATATGATCATTATGGAGCTCACTTCTAGTGCTGCTAAGCCTGGATTTTGTCTCAGCTTTTAACACCCTAACCGAAGTCAATGGATACGGGGTTTTGTTTCCGACTAGGCTCCACGAGCCTACTCAGAAGGTTCCATTTTACTGAGTTTGAGCACACACCTACAGGCCCAGGCTCCAGGCACCCTCCCTAGTAGTACGAGATATATATCCTATAAGTAATATGCGAAAATGATATTCTATAAGCAATCTGCGAAAATGATATTCTATAAGCAATACGCGAAAATGATATCCTTTAAGCAATCATTTTAGATATTATATCCGATATGTTTTTATGGGCATTTAGATACAAAAAACTCGGGACTCAAGTGTTATGGTTTTCAATTTTCATGTATTCCTCTTCTATTGGGACACTTTCATGATGTGAGGAGTCCGGCGGCGACGAAACACTTGAGGGTATAATTTAGAAATATCACTTATTATACGGATATGGGCATATCCGTATCCGAATCCGATAAGATATCCAAATTCGAAAATTATCCGACAGTAGAAATCAATATCCGAATCTGATAATATTAACGAATATCGGATAATATCCGATATCCGAAACTATAACGAAATTTCAAATTTTTTTCTTTAAATTTTTAGCCATTAGATCTAAATAATAAATCTCAGCCATACATTTTATATATTATTGTGAATAAATTTAATTTTTTATATATTTTATCGGATACGGATATTTATCGGATCGAATATGAGTGTATCCGTATCCGATATCTGATAAGCAGATATCCAATAAGGAATATCCGAATCCGAAATTATATTTTTTTCAAGATTCGAATACGGATGCGGATCGGATGTCGAATATTCGGATATCCATCGAATATATATGGATCATATCTTCTTCTACTTTACACCATAATATATATAGGACAGCGCTTCGGGGAAAGCTAAATAGTTTCCGGGGTGTGAAGACTTAGTCAAAAATTGGTCAATTTTGTTTGACAATTTTATTTAGGGGGAAAGCAAAATACTTCTCCACCTCAGTTCTCTCTCTCTCCACCTCACCTCACTCTCTCTCCACCTCACCTCACTCTCTCTCCACCTCACCTCTATCTTCTCCGATTAAGTCGCCGGCCGGAAAATTTTCCGGCCGGCGACCATTAAAAAAAAAAAAAAAAAAATTCACTCTCTCTCTCTCTCTAGAAACTCCGGCGAAGGGGTTTCCCTTCGCCGGAGTTCCGGTCTGTTGAAGAACAGACCGATCTGGTCTGTTCTTCAACAGATCCGATCTGGTCTGTTATTCAACAGGCCAGATCGGTCTGTTCTTTATGTCGTAACCCTAAAAGAGATACAGGAAAACAAATACTATCTTCATGAGAGAATAAACCTTGTATTCCTCCCAACATCATCTTTCATATTTTCTTCAACCTTTTGTTACTCCAAAACTATGGTTAGATCCAAATTTCAAATATATTTTTCTGCATGTCTCGTAATAAATTTTAATTAACAGTCCGTTGTGCGATGACTTCATATGAATATTGTTCCCCTTATTAAAACAAGACGAGTCTGATTAGGTGAGTCAGTTTCTAATATGACTGAATTAGAATAAAATTCGTCAGCTTACCACCATATGGATCTTCCAACTCACCCCAATAATCATAAACCAACCTATGTGATTCCAACTTATTTATACCGTCAATGTCTATACTCGTCTGATTCCCACTCCTACTCATGCCTTAATTTTGGTGGGACAAACAAGCTCAACCTGTAGTTAAGCAGCGGGACTCATTCGAGCAACAGGCAGGGGCGCGTCATCGGTGGCATTGGGTCACAGGTGCCAGTGTCGTGGCTCGGGACCATGGGCTTTATTCCCAACCCTAATATGTTGGTGGGGTGTTATAAATCATATTATAACGACTTCTTCCCGCCTTCTCCTTCCCCAAAACACTAATAGAAAGAAAAACCTGCTAGTTTTCAGTCACCCCCTAACCCTAGATGGGAAGAAGACATGGAAGAAGAGACGAGAGATTTGATGGAAAAACAGAAGTTTTCAAGGTATATATATATATATATATATATATATATATATATGTGTGTGTGGATCATCTCTTCTACTTCGGTTCTTTTTTCCAAAAACTGTTTTATTCTTCTTTTAAATCATATTTAGGGTATAATTCTACTGAAACTCTTCCATATTCGGTGCCAACGATGAAGATTTAGGGTTTCAATTTGGTTACCATTCACAAGATTGCTTTTTTATTTGTCTGCTAGTATATGTTACTATTTTAGAGATCGAAGATCTCGTAAGTTATTGGTATTTATTGAAACTTATTTGAAAAGAAAATTACTGTTAAATAATAATCTCATCACATACGACTATACGAGGGGCCAGTTTCTCAAATCTTAGAAAGAAAACATAGAGGTGAAAAACGGGGTGGTGTTGTTCAACCAACCCCGAACCCTAAAAGGCAAAACACGAGAAGATAACGATGAGAGGCTTAATGCTCAAACCGAAGGTTCTAGGTATATATGTGGATCATATCTTCTTCTACTTTACACCATAATATATATACTAAAATAACCGTATAAATGAATTCTCGTGCCATCAGATAGCCATATTGAATGTAATGAAATCCAGTGCCAATCCAAAGTGCACATCAACAAAATTCGAGACATAGAAAAAAGTTTCGACAACACCATTTTCAGATATACAAAGAGGAAATTAAACTCTCAAGCAGACAAGCTGGCTAAATGGGCACGTAAGAAGAACAAGTGCAAGATATTAGATATGGAAGAATGTTCCTTTCTTTTTAATTGAACAGTAATAGTATTTTAGTTTAATTAATATAATGTACTCTTTAACAAAAAAAAAAAAAAATGTAATGAAATACAATGTAAAATTAGCTTAAGGGGATTATTTTAGAAGTTGGATATCTTTAGACTTTAGGAAGCCAATCTAAAATTAGCCCTTATATAAACCGACTTGTTCAACGGGTCAGATTACACAATTGGATTAAGATGGGGCATCTTTTTGTAGGTTATAAATAATCATCTGACCACATACGGGAAGCCAGTTTCTCAAACCCTAGAAAGAAAATCATGGAGGTGGAAAACGCTGTGCCGTTGTTCAACCAATCCCCTAACCCTAAAAGGTAAAAACGAGAGGAAAACATTGATTATGATGAAGAGTCGAGAGAAGGAGAGGAAAACATTGATTATGAAAGAGAGTGGAGAGAACTAGAAGAAGAAGACATTGATTATGAAAGAGAGTCGAGAGATTTAATGAAGCAACTGAAGGTTGCCAGGTATATATGGGTCATCTATTCTTCTTCTTTATCTCTTTTTTCCCCAATTCTATCTTTTGATGACTGTGATTTAGGGCTTCAATTTGATTAGTATTGATAGGATTTCTTTGTTTATCGTCTATATTTAGATTTCATTCTATTCCTGCTTCTAGTATAATGTTATAAATCTTATTCTAGGGTGGCTTGTTTGGATGAAGAAATTTGTATTGTAGGTTAAGATTCATAAGTTAATAAGAGTTAATTCCTATATGGCCCCCTACTTTGTGACCAGCTTCCTTTATGGCCCCCTTTTTTTCGTAAATTCAAATATGGCCCCCTATTTTCAAGTAAATGTCAATACTACCCTTCTTAATTCTAAATTTAAAACATTTAAAAAAAACTTATTTCCACCTCACCCCTCTCTCTCTCTCCACCTCATCTCTCTCTACAACTCACCCCTCTCTCTCTCTCCAATTCACCTCTCTCTCTTCACAACTCACTCCTCTCTCTCTCTCTCCAATTCACCTTCATCTTCTCCGAATATAGTCGCCGGCCGGAAAATTTTCCGGCCGGCGACCTCCAAAAAAAAAAAAAAAAATTTTTTTTCCTCTCATCTCTCTCTCTCTAAAAACTCCGGCGAAGGGGGCTTCCCTTCGCCGGAGCCGTGAACAGACCGATCTGGTCTGTTCACGAGCAGACCTTTAAAGGTCTGCCGTGCTCCGGCGAAGGGAAACCCCCTTCGCCGGAGTTTTAGAGAGAAAGAGAGAGTTGAGAGATTTTTTTTAAAAAAAAAAAAAAATTTAGAGAGAGAGAGGAGAGAGATTTTTTTTAGGTTTGAAGGTGGCCGACCGGAAAATTTTCCGGCCGGCCACCTTGCCGGGGAAGAAAGGGGTGAGTTGGAGAGAGAGAGGGTGAGTTGGATAGAGAGAGGTGAGTTGGAGAGAGAGAGAGAGGTGAGTTGGAGAGAGAGAGAGAGGTGAGTTGGAGAGAGAGAGGGGTGAGGTGTAGGGAGAGATAAGGTGGAGAGAGAGAGGCGTGAGGTGGAAATATTTTTTTTTAATGTTTTAAATTTATTATTAAGAAGGGTAGTAATGACATTTACCTGAAAATAGGGGACCATATTTGAATTTACGAAAAAGGGGCCATAAAGGAAGCTGGTCACAAAGTAGGGGGCCATATAGGAATTAACTCATTTAATAATTGTTTAGTTCTGAAGATGTCATGATTATGGAGTTGCACATTAATAATTTCACGAGTAAACCCTAGCTTTTGGATGAGATTTTTGCTGTAATTTATGTTTTTAGTCCCTTGTATCATTTGGGGTATAGTAGGTTATACTGATGAGTAAACCCTAGCTTTTGGATGAGTTTTTTTGGCTGTAATTTATGTTTTTAGTCCCTTCTATCATTTAGGGTATATGTTATATCCATGAGTAAATCCTAGCGCGTGGTCACTCGTCGAGTACCATCGGCAACGGCTCTGTTTTACGTTTTTTTATGGGTCATTCGGGGTATAGTATGCTATAATGATGAAATTTAAGAATACATCTCATGCATGAGATACTATAAATTTACACAATTTTTTTTATTGTAGACTTATGTTAGCAATTGATTAATTAGTGGAAGGACTTGTCATTTGAAGATCAGGTGAATGAAGGTTGGAATTTAAGTTTGGATGATTTTTACATAAGTATGCGGTGGCCGGTGAGAGAGAGACCTAGGCTGAAGCTAATGGAGGGAGTTAAGAAAGAAGATATAATAAAGGAACTTAAGCTCTATGAGGTAATAATAATAATAATATATGGAATTCTATTGTTATTATATCAGTTTTCAGATATTTTTCATCACTCTAATTTACCTTTCTTTTCTCAGGAGTTGCAAAATTTTTGTCATGCCCAATATGGTGCCTTCCGGGTCAGTGTTATTGAAAGACGTATTCCTCAATGGTTCGGGATTATGAGAAAATTAAGCAAGGTAGACTTTCTGTCTCTCACTCTCTCTATCCCTCTCACTCTTCCCCCCTCTCTGTCTCTCTGTAATGAATGCTATTATGGAGTATTTGTTAACTTTCTCTCTCTGTAATAACTACTATTATGGAGTATTTGTTTTGAGTCACGATATTTTAGATCTAATATGAAGCAGATTGAAAATGTTCATGAGAAGTTACTTGAAGACAAAGCTGTTCGAAGAGTACACTATCATACGATCTTTGGGGAACTTGAGACGATTGCGGATCGTGTCGGAAAAGAAGTTGACATTGGAGAAACAACCTATGAGGTATATATATATACCAACAACCAACAAGGTTTCACATAGAAGCACCCATTTAATAAGTATTTTCGAATAGAATTTTTAATTAGAGTCAATAATACTTAATACATCTCAAAATAACTTGAATATTTTAAATCTATATTATAGTTAGTTAGAAGTCAAAGTCTTTTTGGAACTCGCTGTAATGTCTTGTCCTGTAATTAACAAAGTAGAATCCCATATACTGTTTGTCTATTAAAAAATCTTGAAGTAAAAAATACGAGGTTTCACACGCCCTGTAGATATCCATCACAAAATCTGGGTGAACCCGGCGCATTTCTCTGAAGACCGATTTGATGTGGGCAGGTGTATATATACCCTGCCATTAAATAAAAATAATCAGATAATATAAAACAAAAAAATAAAAATAAAATACAAGGTGAAGAAAAACTACCTGTTCACGTTCAATCGATTGATAATAGTGTGTAAATGTGTTGCGATAAAATCGTATCAATAATCTGAAATTGATGTAGTAATCGCCCCAAGGTCCGCCCCCTCGAGAGTTCTCACAGGCGTTTCTTACAGTTACACTGAATTTCCGGGCCCATCCTCATGACATGTAATTATGGTCAACCATTTGAAAATTTTCATTGGCATCAATGGAGCAATACTTTTGACTCAGTTGATCAAGAGCGAGTTGAAAGTCAGGGTCTGACTTTAAAGCTTGACAACTGTTTATAAAGTCAGAATACCTCTCAATGAATCTCATAGTTAACCCTTGATCGTAGAAAAGTGGATGTCTCAAAAGCAGCGTCCAATCGTACTGGTCTGCTAGTTCCAACATGAGATCACTTCGAGCTCTAGGAAACACATTTTAAATCAGAAAGACAAAAAATTATAGAATTATTTTCCTAATGAATAATCCAAAATTGGTCACAAAAATTGAGAACCATTTGGGAAATAACCCAAAACTATATATATATACATATATATATATATATATATATATATATATATATATATATAT
>BEHA01050193.1:2439487-2491871 GCA_002897215.1 Eschscholzia californica subsp. californica
GTAGACATTTATTATTTTAATATTATTATTGTTGTTTGATCACATGATGGACTTCAAATGTCTCTTGTTTTTTGAAAGACATTTTGGCTTCCAAATTTGTCCAAAATCCTTCACAAATTCATCAAACTATTAAGTCCACCAAAGTCTGGGACATATTTTGTCTACAATCGAATGCCTCGGACTTTCGTAGACTCTCAAATGTCTGGATTTGAATGCCTCAGACTTTCGTGGACTCTCAAATGTCTGGATTTGAATGCCTCAGACTTTCGCGGACTCTCAAGAGTCCGCGAAAGTCTTGCTCCACTACCCCCCCTAAGGTCAATAGTCTGGGGTTTAGCTACTAAGCATGTCATCAAAAGAAGGATGACAATATCCACCGTGGATGAACATGTCAGCAACAACTTTATACATGGCTTCAGTGAGGTGGACTCCATCCGAATTGACATACTGACTAGGATTATTACAAGGTTTTGAAGCAAATGGTGAACCACATGGAACCAATAAGTTGAAATTGTAGGGTCCATCACCTGACCCACAACAAGCCTTGAATGGCTCTTTGAACCCATACTTGATTGGGTCTATCATGACCGTCCGATACGCATTCCACAAATCTGCATATGAAATCAAGGATTGTGGGTACTGTTTCCTCAAATCCAGTAACTTAGTTTGGAGTTTGGCATTGTGGGTATACTCAGTATAGGATACTTTGTTTCATTTTTTTTGTTGAAGAGGATACTTTGTTTCATTGTTTGCACTACCAACACACCCGATATTATCCCTGTTCTTTTTTTAGCAAGAGTCATTGCTAAGGGCAGGCACCCTGTTGTTTGTAGACCTTTTACTATAACATGTTTGGCTCCCATGTCCAATAATTCCTGTTCAAGACATGTAAAAATTGGTATCAAGTATATGTACTATGACCCACAACGATACATTTACAAACGGTCAATCTATCTGGGGTCATCTATCTGACCATACAACTCTCATACATGAAGGCGTTGTTTAACCGATTGGCCCTGTAGACTGTGCCAATCCTTCCACACAGACATAATCTAATAAGATGTTTGTTGATCAAACATTTCGTATGCACATTTTGTTATAAGATCACCACCCGTCGACCTTTAGCCAGATTCAATAACTTTCGTTGTGCCGATATAACTTCTCTTAGATGTCTTTTTTATGTGAATTTAAAATCTGAAATAATTTTATGCATAATTTTAGTTGATCTTGCATGTTTTTATCTTTAAGATCTTGAAATAAGTCTTTTGCATCCAATGCATATGTGCTAGGCTTAGGAAATAAGTTTAGATTTGAGAAGAACACTTGTTTTAAGGTCTAAGTTTATTTGAAAAGTGTTCAACAAAAAAAAAAGTTTATTTGAGAAATAAACACGTGCATATACTCAAACTATTCAAGTAAATCACACATAAATTATTTCAGATTTATGCAGAAAGCAAAACGCAACATACAACATCTTAGTATAGAATATAACGGCGTCAAGTGGACCTCTTAGACACGACCAACCCACATAAAACCAACCAACATGAATTTTGATATCGATCGTGCCAGGGCCCTACTAAGGACATGTGACTGTACTAAGTTAGTATCTAGTAGATCTATTTTCTGTAGATCCTACTTTGGTCAGATAGTAACATGTGTGTATCTTTAGGATTGGATTAGAGTCTGAATCGTACTGTTACTTGCACAAAAAATTAGAAGGATTTTGGTAAAACTTACATGTAAAACTCCGGCAACTTTAATAACCGCAAGATCTTGAAAAGTATTAGAAGAAACATTAGAACCAAGAATATAAGCATAATCATTAGCTCCAATCTCACCAACCCAAAACAATGCATCCTCCATTAAAACTCTGCATTTTTTGGACATTCTATTAACCCTAATTTGACACCCCTGACTTCCCAAAAACTTTTCGAACCAACCAAGTTGAAAGTTCATGTTAGTTGGTAGAATAGAAGATACAAACTAAAATAAAGAACACAATAGTTTACGTGGTTCTGTCGGAGGATCACGACCTACATCCACGGAGAAAGCCATTAATGGCTACATTATATTATCTCCACAATCGTGGGATTGGTTGGTTACAGACTCGAAGACTCAATGCAACTCAACTCAATATAAAATACATAGAGGTCACTTCTATTTATAGAGTGATTCGGGTATCTTATTTTCCTAGGACTCTATCTAGGATAAGTATAAATAATATCTTCGTATATCTTGGACGGTTGATACGGATATCTACGGATCTCAATTCATCTCGATCTTTATACTCTAACACTCCCCCTCAAGTTGGAAGCGGAACTTGTGGAGTTTCCAACTTGAAAATTGTACTTGAAAAAGATGGATGTTGCTCGCATACGATCTTATTCAAACTTGATCTTGAACTTGAATTTCAATTTTTTTGTTTAATGTCTAACAATTTCCAATGGTGCTGAAATCTTCGTCTGCAACTTGAACTTGTAATCAACATAAACTTGATATAATATTTTTGTCTTTCGTAAGCTTGAATCTCATTCTTTTCTTCTTTGCTTTCTTTCTTTCTCGAGCTTGAATAAAATTTGGTAAAAGGGAGATCAGCTTCAAATTTATCAACAAACTACGGAGGAAACGAAATCATATGTAGTTGATGATGGAAGAGATGAACCGGTGGATCCATGAAGAGGATGATGAAGACATAGTGTCACAAAAAGAAGAGATGGGTGAGAGAAAGATAGCGTCTCGAAACCATGTAAATTTTCAAACTCACGTGAGAGAAACCATGAGGGAGAAACCACAACCCACGAGTGATATCGTGAGGGAGAGAGATATAAGCTCGTCGGATTACAAACCGAGAGGAATAAGGTTGATTACTCACAAAACTGAAACGAAATTAGTGGTAGCTAATAAGGTGATGTCCAAATCGAAGAAGGATTTCGATTGGTCTAAGAAAAGGCAGGGAGATCATTGAAGACAGGAGGTCCACCATGACCGTTCACTCTTCTGACTTGAGCATCTATATAGATGGAGATAAAAAGTAGAGAGAGAGGTGGAGGATATTAATTGCATGAAGGCAACAAAGTTGGTTCAAAATTCTGGTAGCCTGATTTACCATATTCCACCTTGTGTGAGAAAGTGGGTTTGAATTAAAACAACTAGTTCGGTGATTCAACTCGGATTGTGCAAAAGAAACAATTCGACAAAGATCGTTTTGAGAAGAGAGGGAATGATGGATTAAGGTGAGCTCATCGCAGCCTATAGAACGACAATATTAAGGCGAGTAAAAAGATATTTGAAAGTTGTAGAAGCCGTTTACGGATTGCTCGAAGCACATCCAATATGTTGAGATGTGGAAAACATCTGTGAAATCAAAACCATCGGGAGAAAAAAATAAATTGAAACAGTGGTTTGAAGGAGAGATAGCCATCCACTGACGTGGTGCTTATATTAGATTCAATGATATGTGATTGAGTAGTAGTCAAGATGTAAAGACTATAAAGATGGGTTTCCAACGGAAGGATGATTTTAAGTCATTGATTGATTCAAAGGTGTTGGTTGATATTAGAGTGATTACACAAGATGATCTTGGATATAATTTCTTCTTGAAAATCCATAAGAAGATGATCGACTGATAACGAAATCACAACGATTGAAAAAGTCGGGAAAGTGCGGAAACAAAAAGAACACAAGATTAACGAACCTGCTCTGATACCATGTGAAAGTTCATGTTAGTTGGTAGAATAGAAGATACAAACTAAAATAAAGAACACAATAGTTTACGTGGTTCTGTCGGAGGATCACGACCTACATCCACGGAGAAAGCCATTAATGGCTACATTATATTATCTCCACAATCGTGGGATTGGTTGGTTACAGACTCGAAGACTCAATGCAACTCAACTCAATATAAAATACATAGAGGTCACTTCTATTTATAGAGTGATTCGGGTATCTTATTTTCCTAGGACTCTATCTAGGATAAGTATAAATAATATCTTCGTATATCTTGGACGGTTGATACGGATATCTACGGATCTCAATTCATCTCGATCTTTATACTCTAACAAACCTCAATTGATTCAGTTGGAATTCTATAACTAATATTATGGTTCACAAAAAATCATGGTCAACGGCTGTTGACCCAGCAACTGCACAGTTTAAACCACGAGAAGTATCAGCTTTGTGGTCAAGATAAGGTGGTAAATCAGGTAAAGAAAGATACTCCGTTACGAAATCGATTACTATTCGTCCATTGGAATAACGATTTGTTGGTGTTTTTGTGTCTGAACTTGTTTCTGGTCTAGTGTTTCCTGTATCAGTGTAAGAATCTCCGAAAGCGTAAATTTTCGTGAATCGACCGTGTATACTTGTCCCATTGACTATGAAAGATGATGAGATGACAATGAAGAAGAAGATGAAGATGAAGGTGGTAGTGTGGGTAGTCAGACTATTGGACTCCATTAATGTTTGTTTAGAGCTTATACCAAGCTTTTTATGCACTATCTATATATATATAGGAGAAAGTAGTGTCTTGTCAAATGGGTTGGTAGATATGGCACTCAATTTCTTAATAACTACACCCAACTAAAATACTCTATAGAAAATATAAAAAAGAAAAAAAATAAAAAACTAAAATACTCTATTTTAGGGGTGGAGCTTTTGTGGACATGTTTTTCCCTGAGGAGTGAGGATCCCGTAGAAAACAAAGCACATATTCTAATTGACTTCTAAGAGTTTAATAAGAAACGATTTAAAGAGGTCGATATGATAATGTGACACTAATAACTGAGATCTTCATGTTTAACAGTTGGATATATGATCATTTCATTATAAAGTAATATTGTTGTAATTTTGTTGTCTCGACAGCTTGTCATTTCTCAGAATGAATAAAACTATAAAAATAAGTTGAAGAGGGATACATGTTGGAAAATCATATGTGGATTTCTAGAGGGGGACAAAGGTCCATATTCCATTTTTTTTGTTGTTGAAACAAGGTCCATATTCCATATGGTAATGTGATATTTGAATCGAAGCTAATAATTGCAAATCTTCACGTGTAACAGTTGTATATGTGGTCATTGTAATTTTGTTATAAAAATAATTTATTCGTAACTTAAAAAGTGAAAGACTGTAAAAATCAAATGAAGAGACTTCCGTATTAGAAAAGTCAAACTACAACAATTAAACTAGAATGTGGCAATTGTACCGATGGACTAAATACGAATTGACGGAACATGAGACATAGTGAATTTTTAAAACGGATCAAAGGCAACTCATTTCTTCGACCCATTTTGAGGCAACTTAGACATTAAAGTAATGGTGGAAACGTTTAGCTCCAATAAACCAATGGATTCTGAAGCAAAAGCCGTTAAGTTAGGTCTTAAGATGGCAAACCAAAGAAAAGAAAGTGACATCACTATTGAAAGAGATGCGTGCACAATTATAAGAGCATGTGAAACCGAATTAGTAAGCACGCCATGGAAGATAAGGAACATAATGGAAGAAATTCATGAAGAAGCGAGATTGTTCGCGAATATCAATTTTAAATTCATTGACCGTGAAAGCAATTTTGTGGCCCATCAACTAACCAAATTTGATTATTCAAATAATGTAACTCAAGCTTGGGAAGGGAATCACCCCCAACTTGTATTGCTGTAGCTATCCAAAGAGATAGAGTATCTATTGTTAACCCAACGATGAATGAATAAACTAATAGGCTAAGTCCTATTTTTACCAAAAAAAGAAAAAGACATTAAAGTAGAAAGTAAATTAGAGTATTGCCACTTCAATTTTTGTTGTAATTGTTGTAAGAGCATCTCCACTGCAACACTCAATAAAAACTCAATTAATCTAATGTGTCAAGGGTGAATTGAGTTTCTCTTTCATAGGTGTCACTATTGAGATACTCAATTCAAAATTCTTCTCCAACGCAACACTCAAAAAAACTCAACATTTACTTTAGATTTACTCTTGTTTCTTATTTTAATATATAAAAAGATGATGTGAACTTATTGAAATACAACAATCAATGTTGAGATACTCAAAAGAAAACTCAACAATTGAGTTTTCTTTTGAGTATCTCAATATTTATTGTTGCCACATCATATTGAGTTTCTAGTTGAGTGTTGCATTGGAGAGTGTTTTTTGTTAAAAACTAAACTAATCCTATGTGTCAAATTAAGTTTTTCAAGTTGAGTGTTGCATTGGAGATGCTCTAAAAACATTGTACTAATAGAATCTCTCTCAAACTATTTTTTATATTAATCCATTTTAGTTTAGATATATTGATGGGGGCTTTCTCACCCAGATGCGAGAGCATCGGAGCTAGATCAACTCGAGCTGACCCAAACAGCTCTGGATCACGAATCAAGGCTGGAGCAAGCAGCGCTGGAATACCCAGACAAGCATACTCTGTTACGATACTCCCCTTTCACTTTGTACTCACGCTTCCGGCAAAACGCATCACACCCTATGCCCTGGTTCCGAAATTTATGTCTCCCTTAGTCCCTTCCAATTAGGTCTATTCCAAAAAAGTAGTTGGTTTGGCGGTGAAAGTGGTGAGGTGGAAGCCCGGTTTAAATGTGGGAGTAAATGCATGAACAAGTATTGGGAGTAGTAGGAAAAAAAAGTAGTTTTTTTTGTTGAAAGGAAAAAAAAAGTAGTTGGATACCAGTAAATTTATCTCTCTAAACTATCTCTTTGGATAGGACTTTGGAAATATTAAATATTAGTAGAAAAATGTTCACCATATTTTTAGGTGCTTTTAAGTAAGAAGAAAACGAAAAAGGGGAGGAAATGATGTAGAATGAAAAGAATTGGACTGGTTGGTCTGGGCTGAGCCGGGTTGAGGTCGAGTTGGGTTGATGCAAAAGAAATATTTTTTTTTTGTCGAATGGGAAAAATCTTCTTTTGCTCATTATTATTTTGAGAAGTTCTATTCATCCCTCCATTTTGGCCCCTCCTGCCCTCCACCGGTGTGGCAACATATCACTCGAGTGTGGAGCAATTGGAGAGAGAATTGTGAAAATATACTCTAGTGATATGTCGCCACTTCGGCGGAGGGTTGGAGGAGGGACCAAAATGGAAGGAGAAATAAAATTTTTGTTGATGTGTAATAGGGGCCTTAGAGCAGTAACGTGGCACGTGGGGTGCTTTTAAATCTTCTGTTTAGGAATGTTAGACTGTTCAAGAGAATAGACAAAATTGGTCTATTTCTTAAGAGAGAAAATGAAAAAAAAAATCGGACTATCCATTTTGAAGTTTAACCTAATTTTGACATGATCTTTTGGGCATCCTATCACCTTTTGTTGGGCATTTTGTCTGCATAATATTGCTATCATGCTGGGGAAGTCAAATGCTTAGGAAAAACATAAAGATCTCATCGGGGGAGTTGATGAGCTATTTTAATGGAAGGAATAGTTGAAAATATTGACAATTGTGAACCATAGCGTTAGTTGAATCAAAATTAGAAAAGACACATTTCTAGAAATTGTCTCTTTAAATAGTCACTATTATTTTTACAAAAACTAATCCAGTTTTCATTGGAATCAATCTATTTAAGATATTTTATAGTTTGTATTGGAAGTTCCAAGTGTTTAAGAGAGTTCTCTACATGTTTTATTCAAAGTTTCTTGAAGATCAAATTGTTGCACTTCAAGAAGGCAAAACAGTTTTTATAGACGATTCGTATAAACAATCCGGTTTAGCACCATTACGGGACGAATAACGTCTTAAAGAGAGAGTATGTCAATACTCGATTAAGCCATAACACTACTATTTCCTATTCTAATTATTTGTTCACATAATTTGTCTGGCGAAATTACTGTTGAATTGTGCATTCGAAGAGGATGGTTCCACCAGAAAAAACCAACAATTTGGTGTAAAGCCAATTCTAACTGTGGTTGGAGAGAAAGTATTGGTTCCTTTACGAGGACTAAGCACCCTTTTTTAGAGTCGTGTTTTAATGTTGCGAAGTTTTAAAATACATAGCATCATTATGCGCCCAAATTTTTGAGAATTTGGCGGTTGAACTACAACAAGAACTAGGTTTCCGTCGCGTCCTACGGACGCGACAGATCCCTCTTGACTACGCCGGTAAACAACATTTTATCTGAAACACTTTATCTCAAGAAGAAAGAAGATAAAGATAATGATTTAAAACAAATTCTGGGAAAGAAGAAGAAGAAGAAAAAAGAAGATAAAGATAAGGGAGAGTGGGAAGTTACTGAAGGTATAGAAAAAAGATAAAGGGTAAGAGAGAAATCATGAGATGTTGGGAGATATTCTAGGGAGACATTTTAGAAAGATTTTTAACTGATTTAATTGTTGACACTAATGTTAAGTTTGTGGTCATCCAACTCAAAACCAATTGGCAATGAGTGGAGAGGACCTATACTTTATATTCTTGGTTGCTAGTTACCCATTCTCCCATGTGGGACTATTCTCATAACTAATACCCCTCTATTTTGAGAGGATTTACACCAAAAATAATTTTATATCATCCATTGGATTCCATTTGATATAATCTCCATCAAGCTCCCAACCAAAAATGGACGGTCGGACATATCCAAATTAATCGACTGACCTATTTTTATATATTCATTTGATATATCTATCAAGCTCCCAACAAAAAATGGATTGCATTTGATATAATCTATCAAGCTCCTAACAAAAAATGGAAGGCCGGACTTATCCAAAATAACCGACTGGCCTGTTTTTATATATTAGATTTGGCGGTTTGCTATCACCCCGTTAAGGGGAAATCATATTCTTCCAGGAATAGGATTCTCCATGTATGTCCGCGAGCCAAACAATAACAATAAAGGGGAATGTGATTCCCAGGAATCACATGACATTCCCATTTTCTGGACGCCAAACATAGCCTAAAGGTTTTTTAAATCCGGATAAAAACTTTTAAAAAATTTGAGCAAACTGCTAATTTTCCGAAGATGTATATAATTTTGATGTTTGCCTTTATTTTACTTCCCATTGGGCCTTAAGTGGTGGCTTTGATACCACTGTCGAAAACCTTGGTACAAGAACATAGTGCAGAATTGAGCAGCTTTATTGAATTAAGACTTTGGCTTAAAAAAACAACCAATCTGAAGACATAAACCCACCTTATGCACTCCTTAAATTGTGGTAATATGGGAAGAACAAAATTAAAGCAAAGACACCTTAATCCCCAAAGACTAGGACTTATTAACATAAACACAAAAACAACCAAATACTCGATAGACTAAGGGGGGGGTAGTGGATAGGGATTTAGGAGGACATTCGTGGACAAAATGTCTCGTAGACATTTCGAGACATTTGTCTGTAGACAAAATATCTTTATAGACATTTTAAGACATTTGATTCATGGACAAAAAGTCTTTATGGACATTTCAAGACATTTGGTTTATAGACAAAATGTTTTGGAGACATTTCAACATATTGAATCCATGGACAAAATGTGTAGTGGATATTATTATTATTATTATTATCATCATCTTATCATGGATGACAATTGGTAGGCATTTATTATTTTAGTATTATCATTATTGTCTAACCATACAAAATAAAAATATATTTTTCGAGTTTTGTGGACATCTGTGGATATCAGAGGACATTTATGTACAATTGGTGGACATTCATTATTTTAATATTACCATAATATATTTGTACTCATAAGATAATATTATAAAATATAATAATAATAATAATAATAATAATAATAATAATAATAATACAATAATATAATAATAATAATAATAATACAGTAATATAGTAATATAAGAATAATGTAATAATAATAGGATAATAATATAGTAATATGATAATAATATCATTATTACTATAATATAATAATAATATAATATAGTAATAATATAATATAGTAATAATATAATATAATAATAATACAATATATAATAAGATAATAATAATATAGTATAGTATTATAATAATAAGATAATATTATAATAATATAATAATAGTATAATATAATAATGGCAATAATATCATTATTACTATAATAAAGTATTATAATAATTAATATTTGTATATATTATTTATTATAAATTATTTAATCTAATTTGATAATAATAATTATTTTTATCTTTCTTAATGAAATGTCCACAAGTGTCTTCCATATTTTGAGAGACATTTTCTCTCCAAAAGCTCTCCAAATTTACACTAAAATGTCCTCATATGTCTCCAAAACCAATTTGTCTTGACATGTCCTTAATTTCGTGTCTTTAACGAATACCACAAACATTTCAGGACATTTGAAATGTCTCTAACGAATAACACGGACTTTTAGAGACATTTGGAGACATTTTAAATGTCCCCAACCAATAACACAGACATTTGGGGACATTTAAAATGTCTCCAACCAATAACACAAATTTTGAGGGACATTGCCATGTCCCTCCAAATCCCCAACCACTACCCCCCCTAAATACCAAACACTAAGCTTCAGTATAGAAGTCTAGAATCTTAAACGAGACGCTTGCAGAGTGTGAGGCCGTCGCCGATGGAAAGTAGGGATAACTCGATGCGCGGATCAGATGATAAATATTCGTTTAACTCTACGAGTATACCTCTGTCAGCCTTGCAAACTGCAAGATCTATTGGTACTGCATCTTCTTCCATGACAACTGTGCCTAGCCATAGTGTGTTGTCTATAGCTATTACCCCTCCGACCTTCACCAGTTTCATCAATTTCTCGTAATAATTTTTGTAGTTAGATTTATCGGCATCAATGAAAGCATAGTCAAAACTGTCATTGTGCTCTCCCTGCAAAATCAATAAGATCAACTAATTACTTATTGGTGCGTTTGGTTGCAGGATTCATGAATTCAAATGGTTTCTTTTAGTTTGTTTGGTAACCAATAAGAATTCTAGGATTCTTGATTCCTTATTTAAAATCCTTTGGTTTGTTTGTCTATTATATTTGGATTATTACAAAATAAGATTCTAATTAAAATAATATCCTTCAAATTTATGAATAATATCCCAAAAAAAAAAATCTCATCCAAATATTGTCTCTAGGTAACTGAAATTTCATGAAGCCTATTTTTTTCACGAAAATTTCAAAAATAGTTATTTCTTTCTACAAAATAATTATTTTAAAAATATTATTTTTTACAGAAATCATTATTTTTTTTCAAAAATCATTATTTTTTTCAAAAATATTGATTTTTCAATTTGAAAAATCAATATTTTTGAAAAAAATAATAATTTTTGAAAAAAAATAATAGAATGGAAAATAAATTTTTGTTGATTTTAAGTTTGAAATTTAGGTTTATTTATCCAAAATCCTAGCAAATCCCAAGGGGTAGTGTGGGATTTTGGTTCAATACAAATTTAGGAATTAGGAATCCTTAAGATTCAAGAGTCTAAGGATTCTTGGTAGCCAAACAGACCATTAGGTGGGATGTGGTAAGTTTTTTGCTTTTGAAATACTTTTTTAATTATTTTAGGCTAGTCCGGGTTAACATAAAACCCTGACTCCGCCCTTGCGTCCTATCATCATTGAGTTGTAAAACACATGTAACTAGCTAGCTAGAGACCATTAGGTGTGTAGATGAGAGTTTTTTATGGAGGAAATAATGAGATCCCAAATCCAAATTTTTTTTTTATCCATCGGAAACATTTCCATTCATAAGTGATAAAATCACGATGTACATGGACGATAATTGTTATTTCTCTCCTATGAAAACTTCATGAGAGTTGCATACCTTTAAATGCACAAGTGCCTCCTGAAGGGAAAGAAATTGGATTAAACACAGATGCAAAGGATCCTAAAGATCCGAGAAATTAACCCCTGAAGGGTTGACAAAAGGATCCTAAAGATCCGACCTAAAATTAACGGTTTGGAGTCCTTCATATTGAACTAGATTTCATTAATTTCAAGCACCATTGACATTACAATTTTGGTATATTTGAAATTGAATAGTAAACAAATAATCATTATTTTAACATGAGTTGTATTATTTTAAGGCTAATCGGTTCTCAATTTTCATACTTGACGTTTAAAGAAAGCGATCATGGAGTTATAAACTATATCCTTCGCCGAAACCCCCATAATGAAATCAGCATGAGCATAATCTTTCACAAATTGAACTGCTAGTTTATCTCCATCATGAAACTTAAGACTATCCAACAATAGTCCCACATCTCTTGGATCAGCAAGCGAGTCTTGACCTCCATAGCTCATGAAAATAGGAAAATTCTTTGGTATGTTATTTAAGTTATATATTGGTGGTCGAGGTTGCCCGTAATGTTGAATGTTCACGGTTGGATTCCCATAATCGTACTTCGATAAAACACCATAACGTACCGCTGTAATTATTCAAATAATTCAAAATTAGTAAAGTAAATAAGGAAGAACGCGAGCAACCCAAAATTTCAATTGCTTGGGTGGTGAAATTGACTTGTCTGAATCAAACGGATCTCAAATTAACCTAAACTAACCGTTGAGACAAGTCAGACATCACGAGTCAGACTAAAGACAAACATAATAAAAAATCTGACTCGAGTCAACTAAGACCTCGAATTAGATTTCAGATGTGACTTAGAGAAAAACAAACACTAAAAACGAATAATGTCGTGACTTACTTTGAGCGAGATGTACCATGTTCTTCACTGCTGTCGACTGAGGCTCGTTCGTCAAGAAGGTCTCAACCGTCGATGAATTAAGGCAGCAATTTTTACCTTTGGTTGTCATAATATGTTAAAATTGGATTAACTAGTGAGTAAAATTGTGTTATAATTTAACATTCATCTTAGGTGAAAAGATTAGTACCTGTAACAGCAGTGATTAGGTCATAACAGTCGATTCCTGGACTAGCACATAGTGACTTGAGAAAGTTCACAACTACCTTTCTGTATTCCCAATGCATAAATTTCGAAACATTGAGTTTTCTTATGTTTCTAACATCAACCTTTTCTTGGAGAAAATGAAAGTTAAACATAAACAGAGAGAGAGAGAGAGAGAGAGAGAGAGAGAGATGGGTCTTACTCTCCTATGTTGAACTCAGAAATACCAATTAGTGTGGTAATCTGCAGGAAGAGAAGAGTAAATGATTAAAGATTTGATTGTGTCAAGTCATATATATATATATATCGATAATTGATATTATTAATAATGAGCGCGACAGGTACCTCTCCGACGAAGGCTTTAGCAGCGAGAACGCCGAGGGCAGTGTTCATATGGCTCAAGTAAGCAACAGGGCTGAGCAATGCAGCTGATCTCAACTTGTCTACCAATTTCCCTTGTGAGAATGATGCCAGTGCTACCAAAGTTCCCTGTTTTTTCACATAATAATCCAACATCATCACATTGCATCACCAAAATAATATTCTATATATACATATAAATGTGTGTGCGCGCGTATGGTTGCAATGGCCCAACCCACTCAGTGTAGCTTGTCGTTCGAATTGGAATCTAGGTGGAGAGTGCCAAGTCAATTATATATAGTCCGAGAGGGGGTTGATCCCAAGGCGACCCTATTATAGAGGTCCGGGAGCGCGGGCTAACTGATCGCATCCCCAACTGCTTAGTGTCTTTGTGTGTGTGTGTACTTTTGTGGATCGAAGCGAGCAAATACTCCAATTTTTTGCAAAAGATTAGGGTGTCTTTAGAGTTTATTGGGCTTGAGGAATGTGATAATTACCAAAGAGTGGCCCACGTAATGAGGTTTCTGTCCAGTTTGAGTTGCCACAAAATCAACAGTAGCAGGAAGATCAAATTCCACCAGTTCATCCCATGACCAATCCCAATATGCCTGTTTACAGAATATCAGAGTTGAATTTCATCAATAATAGCTCTTTTATTTTAAATTTGATGTCTAGGATTAGAGTTAGGTAGACTTTGTTTTTCTCCGAGTCAGATCTGAAATCTAGATGATGTCTAGTAATCAGATGAGTCAGATTAAAACAATGAAAAGAATTATACAAGTTCAGTATTTCTTATATATTACCGGTCTTGATGAATCGAGGGTGGTATGAATACGACTGAATCGAGTTCCTCTGGTGTTGGCAATCCATACATCATATCCATTATCTGCTAGTACGAATCCCAACGATTCGTCTGGTGAGTTTATCAACCAAGACATTCCGTCCTAACCCACCCAAACAAAATTAATTAGATAAACACAACCATTAATCAAAACATTGAAGAAAGCATTTTTCTTTAGAAAATAAGAACCACGGTGGAAAGCACATGCGCACACGATTTTAACCAGAAAAGAAAATGAGAGAAACCTTATCGTATAATTTAAAATAAAAAAAATTATAAGATGCTGAGAAAGTGGCCGAAGTTAGGGTGAGATTACACCATCTATTTCTATTATCTCTGATATTATCTGACTGTCCATTTTATATTTCGACCCACTTTTGTGAGTATCGTATCTTTTTTGATTTAAAATAACACAATTGTACTTCAATGCCATGAGGCTTGTCCTTTTTTATGGCTTTGTATATCCATGTCCTAATGTGAAACCTGGTTTAGATATTCCTATTTCTTTTTCAGATTCCACATCTGACATATCACTCAATTTTTAAATACTATAAGAAAATTTGTTAGTCTCTAGGCACCCCCCACATTATGGTTATAGGCGCCCTTGTGCAGCCAAATCTTTTGAGAAGTCAATGTGAAAATGGGGAACCTGTAATAACATCTTTAGAAATTCCTAAGTTTAAAATATAGAAGCCAAGTTTCACACAAACTAAAATTGTAATTTATGAGAAGAATTTCAAACTAATAGTCATAGATCCCAAAATAATAGACATTGTGAAAGAAATTGCATAATGCACATACAAAATCCACCACACATTATTAGTTAGAGAGAGAGAAAGTGGAGCCACCACTAAATTCATTTTTGTACTTATTTTCTTGTGCATTACCAAGAAAACCTCTTCATCATCAATCTCACTCTTTCTCTCTCTAACAGTTGAGTGCATTATGACTACTATGGCCAATGGAAGTTTAGAGAGAGAGAAAATAATTATAATAAACAAAATCATATTGTGTTTTTTTTGTTGAGTAGATCATATTGTGTTGGGACATTATGTTTTTTTCTTTTCTCTTTTTACTTCGAATCGAATCGTCCACCTCAGTCAATCGAGATTCAACCATCTTAAAGGTGGAGCAGAATATTACAACTAATAAAAATGTGTGTGAATATGAGAAGAGAGATGTTGTTTAAAATTGGGGCCGACTACAGTAGAAAGTTGATGTAACTGGTTCTCATTCATCCAGATGTTTTTCTCAGCACGTGCCCGGACCAATGGGAGTCATTTTGAGGCCAAACAGCATTTTTATTATGAGAAAGAATACATACCACTAGTAAACCATGTTGAAGTAAGACAGGTTGCTTGTCCTTCAAGTCACCACCACCACCACCACCTCTTCCCTGTGAGATTCTTTGTAAGCTTAGAACATAACCATCTTCAGTTCTCACCTATAAAAAAAAAAATCAATCAAAATATCAAATTTTCAACTCTCACAACCCATTGTAGAGAGAGAAAGAGTCATGCATGTAATTGAATTGAGCTAGATTATGAATTCTTACACTGAACTCCTGGCATTTGTAACCATGTATAGTTACAGATGTCTCACATAATCCTGCTGGAGGATTAGCATGATTCTTGTGTCTAGAACCGTAAACTCGATGTGGTTCCACTCCAAGGATCGAGAAGACTAGTAAGGAAAGAATAACCATCACCCACCTTGATGAAGACATGATTCTCACTCTCTCTCCTTCTTCTTCCTCTTCTTGAAGTTTTTATTTGTGGGTGAGTTGAAATCCTTGAGAATGCAGTGATATCTTTTATAGTCAAACTTCACACTAAAAGACAACCCAACCAAAAACAATGACAGAGAGAGATGTCAAGTGGGAATGGGAAGAGATTAGTGTGTGAAAAGGGGTTAAGGGTATCCTAATCTGTCCCAAGGAAAATGGGAGGATTTTAAAGAGAGAAAGATCTCATTTTCTTTTGGCCTCTGGTATAGGGACGCCTAATTGGTGTATTGGGACATCAACACGTTATAGGTATATCTATCATTTTTTGCAAGTAAACATGGTTTTACGAATCAATCCATTAACCTAATACTTTAAGGAGATATTGCAAATTAAAAACCTTTACATATGATCCCCACGCCATTAAATCCATTAACCTTGTACTTTAAGGAGGGAAACTTCATTTTTTTAAGTCTGTAGTATAGGGACATCTAAGTGATGTATTGGGACACCAACACTTTATAGATACATCTCTTTGTGTCTGTAGCCCATAATACCTTTTACATATGATCTCGACTCCATTAAATCCAAACTCCTTTTCCTGCATGCTCGACTAATGTAAGAGGTATTATGTGCTATAGACAAAAAGAAGAGGAAATATATGGGGAAGATGGCGAAGAAGATACAACAAGATGGAGGGAAAGGAAATAAGAGAGACAGAAGATGGTAACGACATTCACAGCGGTGACAATATGATGATGGTGGCGAAGATAAAGATGAGGGAATATTTGTGGGACTAGAATTCGGGATATGTTGTGAAAGTAGGTGTTGATCACTTTATAAGTGTAAGAGAAAACCTCAACTAGCTTTTGGCGTGAGAATTGGGGTTGGGAATCATTCGGATCAGGCAGGTCGTGATTTAGCGGGCGGGCAGAGCTTCCGCCCGGAGCCCCCACCTCCAAAGGTTCATTTTCATTTTTTGTTCAATATACTGTCCATTTTTATAAGGTGTGGTTTTCGAATATATATAAGTAAAGGTAACTAATCAAACAAGTTATGTAGAGCATTTCAATTGGTAAGAGATGATAATACCATGCTAGTGACTCGAGTTCGACTCCTTGACTCTTCATATTTTGTTCAATTTTTCCTCTTAATTGTCTTTATTGTATTAAGGGCCCAGATTTAAATTTCGCACTTGACCACAAATTCCTAGCCATGACTCTGGGATCAAGTGATTGCAAACTTACTTTCTCATCGAGTCGGACCAGACAAGCTATAGTTTTATGCCCGTTTATCAGGACTCAGATGGGTTATTTTTAAAATCTTAGTCTTCAAACCCCGTTTAAATACTCGCATTTATCGATTATCAGGGGGACCGAGTTTCGGTTTACCCTATTAAAAAAGAAGCCGAATTGATGCATTAGCAAGAGAACGACACTTTCAGATATTGTACTCACACTCCCCTCCCTTCCTAAAATTTTCTTTGTGTGGAGTGTCAATAACACAATGATGACACCAACGAAACTTCTCCTAGTCTCTTCGTAAGTGTCAGGGACTTTGGAGTTAGCTTTGGAACTAAAATAAGTCCAAGACTATTTGTAGTCAAATAAGTCCCATGAATATACACAAATACAAATGGGAATACGAGTGCATAAAAATCATTATAGGGCCCCCTCATTTTTGTTAAAAGGCCTCCCCTCAGTGATAATTTAGCAAGTAAAATTGTTCATGGGGAGGCCTTTTAACAAAATTGGGGAGGCCTTTTAACAAAATTGGGGAGGCCTTATAAAACTTCCCAAAATCAAAAGGTTGGAAATTTAAGATGTCCCTATACACTACATAGATGTCCCCTTAACAACAATCTTACTTTTCTTTTACTTTCCACTTGTGGCCAAAAGCTAAAGATGGAGAGAAAACTACACGTTGGTGTCTAGTCCAGTGAAGTTGGGAGTAGATGTGGATCCCACATCCCATTCTTCTGTTCTTATCTTAAAACTAAAAAAGAAAAGAAAAAAGGAAACTTGTTAGGTTTTTGTGACGGTACAAAACTTTTTTTTCAATCCCTTATTTTTCCTTGTTTTAAGATAACAGTAACCAAACTGATTACCGTTACATATAGGATCAAAAGTGGGTTATATAATTTTGTGGAGTTTCGTATCTTTTTTTCTTCTTTCTTTCCTTCAAGTTAGGGATTTTATAATGAAAAATGAATCCTACAATTATTCAATCAGACTCTTAAAATACAGGTAAGCTATCAATTATAAATCAATGAAATTCTTATAAAAATAATCGATAAAAGTATATAATCAAAATGATAATATATTTATATACTATTAGTTTTGAGTCAAACTCGTTGGAAGATGAAATAACATAGTATCCAATATGCAACATTGAATGGAAGGCAATGGAGATGTCTAAGGGCAAACCGTGTGGTGCCCACAAATCTTTCCTGCCCCATCAAAAGAAAAGATAGACCTTGCCCTATAACTATGAGCATGGGTCCTCATCATTAGGCATTAGCCAATGGCCCTCAAGGAAAAGGTAAGACCCCTTTACTATTTGATAATGTTGTGGACTCCACACAACTTGGAAACCAACTTGATTGGTTAATTTTATTTGTTGGATATGGACATGAAATTGGGCTCCGTTTAAAGCCCTAAATATTTAAATCCTACTAGATGAAGCCCACTAGATGAAGCCCACTAAATGAAGCCCACTAAATGAAGCTCATTACCAACGGGAATTCATCACCACATTTGGAGGCACATTTTTAAGTGGCAGTGTCTTGATCTTTTCATTTTTCTTCATTCACTTATAACTTCGAAAAAATGCCAATGAATTTACCCATTCAAATTACATATCGATATCATGCTATCTAACTTGCTTATAGTAGCATATCATCGTTTACACATTGTAGTTTTTTTTTTTTTTTTACAGAAAAACGAATAAATCAACTTACATATACATATTCATAATAATAAACAAAATCCGGTTTTAAAACTTAACCGATACAGGCTGGACTCAATCCTTTCTTCTTTTTTTTGAAGCTGAGACTAGTTCGTAAACTTGGTAAACAACATTGAGGAGATTCAGTAGAATTCTCTTTTTCAGGTTTCGAATGTTTACTAGGACTTCTCTTACTTCTGCATAAAGAACTCAACCCGAACGAAATTGGGGATCTCTTAGCAACCTTCGGAGTGAGACTAGAATCGGGTTGTCTTACCACAATTCTCGTATCGGACTTCTTTTGCTCGTGAAGTTCGGATACTTCATTAACCACAAAACTATCTTCGAGAAGCTCAGAAAGTTTCAATTTCTTGGAAGTAAGGGTGGGTTTAGTTTCTAATTCAGAACTGTTTCGAGATGGAGTAAGATCTGCAAAGAACAAGTTTAAAGTCAAACGCACGATAACGAAAATGGTGAAGATGGCAGAGAACAAAGTGGTATGAGAAACTCAATGCAAGATAGGAAATCTAGTTACCTCCATTGACACTATGAAAATCGTCGTCACAATCCGATTCTAACCATGCTTGAGAATCGAAAAAGCTCTCCTCTTTACTATCTGAAAAAGTTAAAACACACACATACTTCAAATGAACTACAAGAAAAAAAAAAAGATATGTTAGAGACTCATGTGATATTTAGAGAGAGTGAGAGAGATTACCCATCTTCTGAAAACTGGACAAGCAAGGTTGTTTATTGGTGAAGAAGATGTTCTTAGTCTTATTAGAACCTATGGGTGTTTCTGGATTGAAACCTGAGAATCCATATCAAATAGAGAAATCCCAAATAGGAAATTAGTAAATAAGTGTTGTTCTAAAAGAAACTATATCAGAGGATGAATTGAGAGCCCATTGTGATTAGTGAGAGAGAAGGATGATGGATATGAAGTAGAAAGTGAGAACAGAGGAAGGTTAGTTGAGTCTTTGGAAAAAAGGTAGTATAATGAAGACTTGGGAAAGGCCAAAAGAGAAGAGAGAGAGAGAGAGAGAGAGAGAGAGAGAGAGAGAGAGAGAGAGGTGGGGGGCTTGAAAGCAAAGTAAAGGTAGTGGATCCAAGATGAAGTGTCTCTTTGACTCAAAGAGAGTAGGAGAAGATGAAGAGAGCTAGTAGCTTTTTTTGGGCAAAAGCCATCATTGTTGTTCATTTACCATAATTTTAGTAGAGAAATGGTGATAGTTCACATCATTTCACTTTTAGGAAAACAAAAATTAAATAAAATCCAAAACAGTGAAAGCAAAGATCAGGATTGGGCATCAAGTGTGTCTTTTTTATGTGGCAAGTCATAAATTAATGATAAATATAGATATTGGTTTGATTATTTTCATCATAACCCTGAATATGATTAACATTATTAATTGTGTAAGAGATCGACATGAGGAAGCTTGACTTTGGTTATTCTCATCGCGTATGATGACGGTCCCTAAAGTATAATTTTGACCTTTCTCCGCTCGACAAGATGTTGAAGTTGAAAAAATATGGACAAAGGTTAAGACATATAGCATTCATTCTCTTCCTTATCATTTTCTTTATGACCAGCTATTTCCTAGAATGTTCTAACAACATTTTCTTGTTGTGAATCTTATCTTCGGAGAGTTTGTTATGCAGGTAATCACTCTAGTTAACAGATAGGACGAGTTTTTTTTTCTTTCAAATATGTAAGATCTATTAATTTCGAACGCTTCTGCTCAAGGTATGGTTCGTTGGCAGGTTTAGGGAGGAAGGGTTGGGGTAACCGCTCTAGTTAACAAATAAGACGAGTATTTTCTTTTTCAAAATTTTAAGATCTACTAATTTCGAAAGCTTCTGAAAGTATGGTTCTTTGGCAGGTTCAGGGAGGAAGGAGTTGGGGCCATTGGCTACCCCGCCAATGGAGACGGCTCCGGAGAAGTAAATTTTCGATGAAATTCTAAAATGAGTTTATATCATATAGTATATAAGTGTATGAGTATATAAGTATATTCATGTATCATTATATGTCATGTACAATAAAAGAATAAGATCATAGATGTAAATCACATCATGTCATCATAATCTTGAATTCATCAAAACTAAGTACACCATCACCATTAAGATCAAATTGATTAATCATAACTACACATTCATCAATAGTCTTAGATTGACCTAATTGACCAAGCATGCTCTTCAAACTTCTAGGAGTAATACATTCATACCCATCTATTAAATACATCTCAAAAGCTTCCTTCAACTCTTTCACCATCTTCTCTTCATCATCATGAAGATCACCTTGTTCTTCTATCAATCTAACTAGATCATCCAATCCTATCCATCCATCTCCATCTGAATCCAACGACTTAACCATTTCTTCTACCTCGAGATAATCAACCACCTCCTTTCCTCTCACAGCCACCACAAATTCCATGAGTTCCCCAAATGATATTTTCCCATCTCCATCTTCATCTAAGTAACCAAAAACACTTTGAGTAACCTTTCTTCTGCAATTTGCCATTTTATTCAAAGTTTTGTATGGAAATTCAAGATGGGTAACTGCCCATATATATATATATATGGGGCGTTTTGTTTCTGGAATAAGTCGTGAATATGACCCAAATTTGCAATTTGGTCTAAGGTTGAAGATGAAGAATCGAGGTAATTTCAGAGCAAGATCACTTGCTGTGACATTGGAAATCTAGAAGGAAGGAAGAAATTTCATGGATTGGGCTTGACAAACAAAGTTGATGACATTTTGGGCTAGCATTGGGCAGGGCTCGGGCTAGTCTTGACCTAGTCCTGGGCTACTTTTAGCTATCATTGGTTTTTTTGAGTTCGGGGGAAATTCTATTGGCACCCAAGTTGGCTATTAACACCTCTACTCGTAATTTTGAGGAGTGTTAAGGGCACGGAAGGTGTTTGCCAAGCCCATATCACGGATACAGCTGCACAACTAAAATCTAGACTTTTCTAAACCCACACATCTTACTACTCAGCACAACATTTAGGCCGCGGCTTTGGGACCGGTGTGAACTAGTCGAAAGGCGTATCCGCGTCAAGAACCGGAACTATAGTCGACGTGTCCTAAATAAAAAAAGTTATTCGGGGAATAAAGATTTCAGTCAATAGATATTGGCTGAAGACATTTTTTTAGTCCAAAAATTAACTTCATCAAACATTGCCCCCTAATCTTCATCTTCTTACTCTCTCTCTCTCTTTCTCTCTCTCCTATTGCTCTCTCCCTCTCTCCCACTATCTCGCACTATCCATCTCTTGTTCTCTTATTCTTTCCCTCTTATAGTGTCTCGCTCGATTCCTCATTGTCTATCTCTTTTATCTCTCTCTATTGCTATAACTATCTATGTCTCTCGATCTCTCATTGTTTCTCTCTCAATCTCTAATTATTTCTCTCTCAATCTCTGATTGTTTCTCAATCAATCTCTCATTGTTTCTCTCCCTCTCTTGCATAGACACTGTTTTGACAAAGAGAACTGTTCATTTCGTCGTCACCTAGCAACGAGGAGGGTTTCGTGTCCAAGAAACATTTGTGAGCATAATCATTTTGTGGCCCCAAAACGTTTTGTGGTCATATTACCATTTCGTGGCCACAAAACGTTTTGTGGCCACAAGGTGATTTCTTTAGAAAGATCTGTACAAACCGGGAGGGAGAGAGACTACGAGAGATAAATATATTTACACTGAGAGAAATAATGAGAGTGGCCTCCAATGAAAGAGAGAGAGTAACAGTGAGTTGCGGAAGATAAAAGAGGAAAGAAAAGAGGTAGCAATGGTGGTTGGTATGGTGGTCACCAGAATGGTGGTGGTGGGAAGTTGTTGTGGTGAAGGTGATAAAGAGGATGAAGAGTAGGGCCAATGTTTGATCAAGTGAGTTTTTGGACTAAAATAAAATATTCCACTGAGAATCTATATAACAAAACAGAGCTGGTCAAAGCTGACTAGGACAAAATAAATGCTCCATTTTGCTTATTAGGATTCTAATAGACGCCACATGTATTAAGTAAAAGTTTTCAATAGAGACCAAATCCAACCATCTGTTTTGGGCCTGATTTAATCTCAGCTACATGATCTTTATTCCCTCTCTCTCTCTCATTAAACAGGTTATAGCCTTTACTTCAGCTATGGTGAAGATAGCAGTTATATTAGGGTTCTTCCGTTCATTTTCGGCAGCCATAAATTTCAACTCTTCCTCTCTTCAATCCGTCTATTACAGTACCATCCGTCTCTCTCTCTTGAAATTTATAAAATATTTATGATGAATATGGTTAGCCTCTATCATGAGGATATCAGTTACAGACTGAGATCGCATCTTTAGCGATTTCATTTAATCTCCCCCCGATTTCAGTTTCCAGATGCATCGTCAATTTCTTGAACCTCTCTATAAAATTCAGCCCTTCTCCATTCACTACCATGTCCATGGCTCTAAAGTAAGTTTGATTCTTTGATTTAACCACTGAATTATGTACTTAATTTTGTTGATCTGAATCTCTTTAATTATCCTCAATTTGGTCACAGTTGCAAAATACAATTGATTTCAGAGTTCGTTCACTTTTCCTTCCTGCTCGAACTTATTTTGGAGGTATCTAATACTACATCTTTTGTGATTAATTTTCATTAGTTTTTTACCTGCTTTATACCTTCTCAATAACGGTTTGAGGTTAGTGACATGGGGTTTCTCCTTTGCTTCTTCATAAAATAGCCTTTTAACTTTTAAATTTGCACATAAAGTGTCTGTAAAAATGCTCATAAGAACATAAATCCTCCTTAATTGGAAACTTCGATAAACTTTTGCCGTTTATATTTATCCTGCCCTATCTCTTTCGAGATCCTGGCTATTTTGAATCATTATTTGCATTTCACTTTTACATGTTTTGTTTTCTAGGCCATTTACATCATTCTAACATGGGGTGAGTTTTTGTTCAATGTGGAAAAAGGAAGTTCATTTGGCACAATGTCTATGTTATGGGCGATGTCAATAATCGATGTATTGTGATCAATTCGTTAGAAACAACATTGGAAAGATATCAACTATAGTATATGTGGTCTTTATAAAGCTACGGTGGAGAGGGAAGATGAATTAGAAATGAAAACTTTAACTTCTTTATGTATTGCTGAAAACCCATGTAATTATGGGTTTAATCGATTGGAGATCCGTAGAAAGAAATATGTAAAAAAAAGTGTTGGGGTTTTCCAAGTGCAGGACTTTTGTGATGGATGTACATAGTTCTAAGGATCCGAAATTTGTGTAGTCTATTTTGTGTGTCATACTCCTCGAGTCTTTGTTAGTTCATGTAATCTATCAAGGGATGAATATGAAGGCAGACAGTTAAGTAGGTAAATGGAAACGTCTTGTCCTGAGTTTTTTTCTTACATCATCTCAAGAAAGTGATTTGAGTATAACCATTTCTTTTGGGTGTGATTCTTTTTATTTTATACCACAAAAAAAAACGTACTTTTGCAACTTTGTTGGGTGTAATAGTAGACTGTGATGTTAGCTTTTGTGATTTGAATTTATAGATATGCTGCTTAAGAATCAGAAACGGTGGAAAATAGGATTAAAAATCTCTTTAGTGGGACTATTAGTAATGAAAAATTAGAACCCTGATCTTCATATGTGATAAAGGAGTTCTACATTGGTAGCTTAGGTCTGTTGTTTTGAAAGTTTTATTCTCTTTGTATTAATCAACAAAGTACTATTTTATTAGCTTACTCTTTTGCTATTTCTATCAAACTTGTACAGGTTGGTATTCAATTTTCATTAGGATCAAATAACAATCGATTGGGTCAAATTGGTGCACTAGCGTATCCACTTCAAAAAGGGTCATAACAAAAGCAACGTATCTCTGACTTGGGTAGTTGGGTATTCGACTGAGTGAGTGGTAGCTACGAGCATATCCCCTTAATGTAACCAAACCAAATGATGAATAATTGTCTATACTCATGTAACATCTTCGAAAAAAAATGTCACATAAATAGATCATATGGTTAAGGTTTAAGAAAGGTCTGAGTATTGTAATCTTCGACTGGTGTCTAGCCTTGTTGCAGCTATACTCTCACACTGATTAACAGTTTACTATATTACTCAGTATTAGTTCGAAAACCCTTTTGATTAAAGGAAGAGAGGTTAGCTCATTATCTTGGGCATGAAGAAGAGTTGGATTAGGTGCCAGCTTTCGTCGAAATAGAGCATTTACTCAAGTTGGGTAAAATACAGGTTGCTATGGGAGGACTTGAAGTTCAGACAAATTTATGAGGGAGGCTATCAAGAATTTGTAGTTGAGTGAAAGTCATTGAGGATTTTTCCTCTCCCCATGTAGCTATTGGAATGAACTGCAGATTGGAAATCTTGTTAAAAAAATTGCACATTGGAAAGCTATTCTACTTTGATTGCAGCTCTTGAAATTATGAAATCCATAAATGTTACAACTTTGTGTACTGATCAATCTGATTTTTGTTCAAATTCTAAACAGGTCCTTAGAAGTGTTGGATTACATATTACACACCCAATGGCACCCAACCGTTTCTGGTCTCCTGTTAGGACGGAATGATCTTCTAATAATCTATCATGTTATATCAATGGATTTGTTCTTGGGGTGATCATATGAGATCGGGTCGATCGTCGTTGAAGATTATCATCTTTACGGGCAAAATTTGTTTATGCGATAGTTTAATCTAGCTTTTGCTGCTAAGTTATCTACCAACTGATATGTTTTGAGATATTGCTTTTACTATGTCTGCTGATTTTTTTACTCATTTTGAGAACTTGTTCTTAGCTTGATGTTGTAATTTTGTTTAGTGTTTTGAGTGTTTTCTATATCTTTCACATAACGTTTTGTAAATTTTTTGGTTTCCCATTGATGGAATCACTAAGAAATTACAAATTTGTATTTCAACTTCGAATTTCAACTTCAAATTTAACGCATACATGCATTGCATTCAATCAAATTAACCGTGCCTTATGGGCACGGGTTATACCTAGTATACAAAAAAACATGGATTCCCTAGAAAATTTATTCCCTCAAGATTATTCTTTATTCTCCAGAGTCGCGGCCAACAGTTATATCTCTCTATCTTCACAAGCATAGTTGTTACCCCTCTTATCACCAACTACCGTAACAATCTTTCTCTAACGGAAAACACAACTTGAATTTCTAATTTGGAGTGTCATACTCATCAAATTTTAGATTTTAGGAGAATCCCCGATGCAATACTCAAGGAAAACTTTAAAAATCATGAGTGTCCAGTGTGAAAAGTGAAACTCTAAATGATTTATTTCCTATATATCCAGATAGAGATGCAACACTTGAAAGAAACTCTAAAATTTATATTTTGGCAATAAAATTAAATGATTTGCTTATGTGACACTTAGAGATCCTCAACAGGAGCGTCCTCTTAAGAGCATTTCCAATGCAAGACTAAAAAAATCTCAACTAGTCCTATTTGTAAAGTTCCAATTGAGATTCTCGTCACTATGTGACAAAAATAGAGATCATCAATTCTTGTATGTCTCCAATGCAAAACTGTAAACTTGTTTTAATTATGTGACATGGTTATTTTTGTAAAGAAATAAATAGTTATTTTGGAAAATATATGAAAACTTCGTTTCTATTGGTTCAAATTCAAATATTGACGAATTTGACAATTAGAGATATCTCAAGAGGACGTTCTAGTGATAGAGCGTCCTCTAGAGTCCTCTCGAGATATCCCTATTCCACCCTCGAATTGATATCTTAGTTGAGTTTTGCAATAGAGATTATTTTTTAAAAATAAAAAATCTTATGTGACATTCCGAGTTTCTAAAATTGAACTTTGCACCGGAGATGCTCGAAGCCATTATTTTTTAAACTATTCTTTTACTTATAAAAATAGGAGTGGCATGTGTGTCAAATGAACTTATTTTACATCTGAGTTAATTCCTATTTGGCCCCTACTTTGTAACCAACTTCCTTTATGGCCCCCTATTTTTCGTAAATTCAAATATGACTCCCTTTTCTTAACACCGTCAGTTAACTTTTATAGTTAATCTTTACCCTTCTTATAAGAATGATTTCTAATTTCAAAATTGACCCCCTTTTAAATTTGGGTCAATTTCCAAAAAATTATAGTTACTTTAGAAAAAATTAGGGGGCCAAAATAGAATACATATAAAAAAAATTTAAAAACACCTCATCTCTCCTTCTCTCTCCTCCATCTCATAGCCTCTCTCCTCCAGCCTCTCTCCTCCACATCACGGATCTCGCCACCTCATCATCTTCTCCAATGAATGTCGCCGGTCGGCCAAATTTTCCGCCGATTCAATTTTTTTTTTTTTAACTTTCTCTCTCTTAACCCTCTCTCTAATTTTTTTCACTCTCTCTAATTTTTTTTTCTTTCTCTCTCTCTCCCATCTCTCTATAATTCCGGCGAAGGGGAAAGAGAGAGAAATTAGAGAAAAAAGGAAATTAGAGAGAGTGAAAAAAATTAGAGAGAGAGATAAAAAAAATATTTTGAAGGTCGCCGAAAAATTTGGCCGGCCGACGACCTTCATCGGAGAAGACGATGAGGTGGCGAGATACGTGGTGTGGAGGAGAGAGGCTATGAGATGGAGGAGAGAGAAGGAGAGATGAGGTGTTTTTAAATTTTTTTATATTTATTCTATTTTGGCCTCCTAATTTTTTCTAAAGTAGCTATAAATTTTTGGAAATTGGCCCAAATTTAAAAGGGGGTCAATTTTGAATTTAGAAATCATTTTTATAAGAAGGGTAAATATGAAAATAAAAAGATTAACTATAAAAGTTGACTGACGGTGTTAAAAAAAGGGGGTCATATTTGAATTTACGCAAAAACAAAGGAAGCTGGTCACAAAATAGGGGGCCAAATAGGAATTAACTCTTTAGATATTATCTCCATTAGACACACACAATATTCAAAGTATTTCTAACTCACTACCTAGGAAATAAATTTTCTATTGAAACATGAATCATAATTGTTTGAGTTTTTCTCGAGTTTCTCATTAAAGATGTTAAAAAGCTTATTCAAGATATAAAGTTTTTTCTCGCACTTATAAAGTGACCATCACCTCTTTCCACAGTTCAATGTGAGACTACCACCAACGAGATGGTGGTGGTGGTTGGCAGTGATGACAGTGAGATTCACCCTTCTTCGGCAACCACAAAAACTCACCGACAAAGGGACTTGGAGGTGTTTCTTCAAAGAAAACACTTAAAATTACTTACAACCATATCAGAAATGATATACACATAAATTTTTTTTCTTTGTAAAGTCCAACAACGGCTAAAGATGGGTCAGCCCTGAAACCAATTTCAATTGTACCTCGAGAATTTGGATTGGACAAGTAATTTCTTTTCTTTCTTTTTTGTTCAAGTTCAAACACAATCAAAAAGATCTCTATTCATCCTATGTGTCAAGTTTCAATTGAGATTCTCACTCCTAGGTGGCGTTAATAGAGATCTCTAATTTTTTTTTGTCTTCAATGCAAAACTCTAAACTTATCTTATTTATTTATGTGGCATAGTTATTTTAGTAAATAAATAGTTAGTTATTTTAGGAAATATAGAAGACTCAATTTCTATTGATTGAAAATCAAATATTGATGAGTTGGACAATTAGAGATATCTCAAGAGGACACTCCAGAAGTAAAGTGTCATCTTGAAATATATCTATTCCACCCTCGACACGTCATCGTAGAGATCCAAATACAATGTTGCATTGGAGAGGATTTTTAAGAACAAATTCTAAAAAATCCTAAGTGGCACTCAGAATTTTTAAGATTTAGTGTTGCATTGGAGATCCTCTAAGAAGTACTCCATTAACAAAATGAGAAAGAAAAAAAAAATATTTAGTGCAAGAAAAAGATATATAAAAAACTAACAATGAAAGTGGGAAACAGATATAGGAAAGAGTTATTAAAATACCAACTTGTCTAAACTCAAAAAAAAAAAGAAAAGAAATCCATCTAACGGTTCTCAAACCATCTTCCACCTCACTTTGTGAATCTCTATGTTTTCCAGCTCTTCAATCTTAAAGAGAATAATTAGAACAAAAAAAAAGTACTTCGTTTTTGTCGATCTAACGGTCTCTCTCTCTCTCTAGATTTCTCTCTCTAGTTTCAAAGAAGGAAGGAATTAGTGTGGATTTGTGTTTGAGATCTCTGTTAAACCAGTAGTAATGGCAGCGAAATGATGTTAATAGTTTTGATCTTCGGTTGTTCGTCAACCTAAGCAACACTCATGATAACTCCAAATTAGAGGTAATCGTCTCTCGAAATCAAACTAAAATTAAAAATTATTAGGTTTTACGATTTCAGAATCTTATATGGAAAGAATTAGGTTTTCGATATGATTCTATTGAAACTTTAGAATTGAAGGAACAAGATATAGTAAAATCTGAAACATGACTAGTTAGAGCTAATAATGAGATAAAAATGAACAAGATATAGTTTTTTGGGTTTTTGCGATTAGGTGAGTTTGAAGTTTTGAAAACCTGAGAATCTAAATTGAGAATGAGAAGTAAGTACTTAATCGCAGTTGATTTTTTGTTGATTTTTTTTTTTGGACATATTTTGCCCTAATTTCGGATTTTGATTGATGAAAGTAGTCAATTTGTAGCCCAAATAGTTATACTCTCAGCTTAATTGATAGATTATATAAGCTAAGTGAGAAGTTGATGTTTTTTTTTTCAGGCTGAGGAAATATTTAGCTGATTGCAAGAAATTGAAGAGCTTGGATTTGACAAAATGAGGGCAGGTAGTGCTGCAAAGTTAATTGTTGATGCATTGCTTCAACGGTTTCTCCCACTTGCCAGACGTCGTATTGAAACAGCGCAAGCACAGGTAATAATGCACTAGTTTAAATGCATATAGCAACAATATTTTTCTTTCTAAAAATCAAAATGGATAATTTCATTTTTACTCAATTTGAACAACGTGGTAACTAGGTCATCCCATAAGGCCTACTTTTCAGCATAGGTGTTACGTAATCAATGCGCATTTGTATATAACCACGGTCTAAATCTAATGAATGTGAATGTCTGATTGTGTTGATAGTTTACTTTAATGTTACCCACGTGGTTATCTGTTGAGAGATATGGTAAGTTCCTCATTCGTATTTTCATCTTTCTTTATTCTTCTTTTTTTATCTCTTGTATGTGGGATATAAATAGGACGGACAGTACCTTCGACCGTCTGACCCAGCTTATGAGCAAGTTTTGGATTCGTTAGCTATGGTGGCTCGGCATACACCTGTACCACTTCTGGAAGCTCTACTAAAGTGGAGAGAAAGGTAAGTGGTCTTGTTATTTTTCAACTGATTTGTCACTGTTTTCTCATCATTCTTTAATAAGAAGAATACATTTCCTTTTTACAGCCTTCTCTACTTTACATTTTTGTCATGATTTAGTGACCCAGTAAATGACTTATATGATCACGATTTTACATATTCAATCCTACACATCTTGTCATTAACTATAGAGTTGTACAAGTGCTTCAGAAATGCAGGCAATATTTATGTTGACGATAATGCTGGTTAGGCTTCTTTATAGGAGTAGGTTAACATCTCCCTTTAACTCCAAGGATGACACTCTATTGCAATGTACTGATGTAGTTGAGTAAAGGTGCTGACAACACTAGCAAGGTTCTGTTCATTGCTGGGTTATTGTGCCATGCCAAATGTTTTTTAGCATGATGGGAACACGATGACTGAGTATTCTTTACCTTCTCCTCTGAGTTTCAGTAAACATTTACCATGTATGTTTTGCTGAGGCATGGTAGGAATGTATTAGAGAAGAGAAGAATGCTCCTATTGGTGCATCATTACTATAAATGATCACATTTAAGGTGTGCATTAGTTCCTATTCTGAATTATGATAGGTTATTTTCTGACAAGGTCTGAGGATTTCTGTTTTTAGTTCTATCCAGGAACTATGGATATTATCTAGTGAATTGTTTCCCACAGATTTAGAAAAATGCTTTCCCTCCCACTTTAAATAATAGAGATTTAACCTTTACACAGACAGAACACTTAGCTAGCTTTTCAAATAAGGCAGGTAATCACCTCATATCTTCTCTTACACGCTCAAGAAATTATTCTTTCAGTCACGGGTTTTGTTGTATCAAGAAGTTTGGACCTACCTTTCGGGTCATTTGTCACTTCCCTTCTTAATGTGCATGGAAATGGTTCTCTTAAGCTCCCCGTTTATGATTTCTGTGGTTATATTAGCTACTTGGTAGTTGGTACAATAAAACATCTAAATAGACCGTTACCGAAGATTTACTCCACTTGTGAAGTGGCTATATTTTACTTAGTTATTGTTCATTTGACCACTTATTGTTTTGATTTCTCATAGAGAACCGTAATTATGTTGCAGTGAATCCCCAAAGGGTGCAAATGATGCTGCGACTTTCCAAAGAAAGGTTTGTGGCATGTTTGTTATCTAGTTAAATCTTCATTCGTATTTGAGAGCTGAAATCAGTACAAGTGATAATGCTTGTTATGTTCGGAATCTAGTTATTGTATGTGTATGAATGAAAATGACTTATTATGTACATCAAAAGTATGCTAAACTAAAATAGTTCTTGTGTAAATAGCTATTCTTGTGAAAACACTTCAGATATCTACACCCACACCATAAGATACATAATCAGAAATCAGATTGACGCTTATTATGGGTTGTTGGACTTTGTCTAGGTATATCTGAATATTTGGAAGCTTGAAAATTACACGATAGCTTTTTTTAGTTAGACACAACAAGGCCTTATCTGCATGGTCAGAGTTTTTTTTTTTTCTCTCTCTCTCTCTCTCTAATTTCGTAATTTATGTTCCTCGGTTTTAGCTTGCGGTGGAATGCATATTTTGTTCAGCCTGTATACGTTTTGTGGAATGCTGTCCGCAGGAAGGGCTTACAGGTCTGTTAGTTATTGATATGCTTGCTGCTTTATTGTGTTTAGACAATACTTATTACTTAAACTTATGGACTTACCTCCTTATTGCAGAGAAGCTATGGTCTGGGCTCGAAAATTTTGTGTTTGACTGGCTAATAAACGCTGACAGGTAATGCTGTTTTTCAGTTCAGTAGTTTTGTACTAGAAGTGCATTATTATAATTTATATCAGCTTAGGGTCACCTTTAGATTGGTAACTATTTTAAAACTTTAGTTGTTTGTGGTTTTTTAACTTAATACTTTACTTCTCGCAGGGTCGTCAGCCAGATAGAATATCCTTCGTTAGTTGATCTGCGAGGACTCCTTTTAGACCTAGTAGCGCAGCTCCTAGGTGCATTATCACGGATCAGGTGAATAAGGCATATCCTTTCTTCTAAGTAATGAAGAAGCACTTTATTTGGACGAAATTAGGTTATTTGGGGAAGCTGTACATGAGATTGATTACGGTTCTCTTTATAGGTTTAGTTCTGTCACTGAGCGCTTCTTCATGGAACTTAATACTCGCCGTATTGACACTAGTGCTGCCAGAAGTGAAACACTTAGTATAATCAATGGAATGCGGTACCTAAAACTGGGGGTATGTTTCCCTTAGTTCTATTACATATATTATCATCACCTATAGCATAACTGCTATCTTAGTATCTTACAACAATTGATTCCCAGGTTAAGACTGAGGGTGGGCTGAATGCATCTGCTTCTTTTGTGGCAAAAGCAAACCCTCTTAATCGAGCTCCACATAAAAGGAAAAGTGAACTCCATCATGCATTGTGTAATATGCTTTCAAGCATACTTGCGCCACTTGCAGATGGCGGGAAAAGCCAGTGGCCTCCATCAGGTGTTGACCCTGCACTAACTTTATGGTATGAAGCAGTTGCTAGAATAAGAACCAACCTTATTCACTGGATGGACAAACAAAGCAAACATATATCTGTAAGTCTTCAATGTATAATCTAATTTTAGTTATATATACTTCAAACAGTAAGAACCTTCTCTCAGCTGTACTAATGATCTTATGGGAGAAAAAGTCCTAGGCTGGGAAGTATAATGAACATATGGACTATGATATATGATGGGTATGTCGGGGATGATAGTTTTACTCTCCTTACAGTGCTTGCACACTAAATTTTTTAACTTGGTTAGCATTAGAAACATTGGAAAGTGGCAGATATTGTCCACCAGAAAGTTTTGCTGCCATCAATTTCGCAGTTAAATTACTTAAAAATGTCTCAGAGAGGAGGTTTTTGTTTCAAAATCTAACTTTATGCATCTTGCCACTAAGAAAAATCCTTTTTTAGGTTGGTTATCCTCTGGTGACGCTTCTTCTCTGTTTGGGTGATCCTCAAACATTCAACAATAATTTTGGTCCTCATATGGAGTATTTACACAAGCACCTTAAAGTAAGTTGACTGCTACTGTTTTTTCTCTATATTTCTTCGTAACTTTGATCCTCAAACAAGTAGCTGTTTGATCGAATCCAGTCTTTTCATGCAGGATAAGAACCACCGGTTCATGGCTTTGGACTGTCTCCACCGAGTAGTACGATTTTACTTAAGTGTTTATGCAGACTACCAACCGCGAAACCGTGTGTGGGACTATCTAGATAGCGTTACATCTCAGCTTCTAACAGTTTTGAGAAAAGGAATGCTAACTCAGGATGTGCAACATGATAAACTTGTTGAGTTCTGTGTTACTATAGCAGAAAGTAACGTAGACTTTGCCATGACCCACATGATACTTGAGCTTTTGAAGTCTGATAGTCTAAGTGAAGCAAAGGTTATTGGTCTGCGTGCACTGCTTGCAATTGTCAGATCTCCTTCAAATCTGCAGGCTGGTTTGGAAGTATTCCGAGGTCATTGATCCTTGTTTTCAGAAATCTTAATAAATCTTGTTTTTTTCTTTTGAATCTTCTATTGAATCACCAAGTTGACTTTATTTCATTGGCAGGTCAGGATATTGGACACTATATACCAAAAGTGAAGTCAGCAATCGAAGCAATCTTGAGGACTTGCCACAGAACTTATAGTCAAGCTCTTCTTACTTCCTCAAAGACTACCATAGGTAATAAATTTTCTTGTCATTTTTGTTGGTCTTTTAGATGCAAAAAAAGGTAGAATCATTCTTTCTAGTAGTATTTCAGTTGATTCTTAGTTAATTCTTATACGTATTGGGGAGTGAAGTTCTTGTCTTTTCCCTTCTTTAATGTGGTTAAGAACAATAGAGAGATTTGAGCTCTAGTGTGCAACTCATGCTACTGCCTTTTGAAGTAACAAATGAGAGTTTACCTCCGCAGATGCCGTCACCAAAGAAAAATCTCAAGGATACCTCTTCCGTTCGGTTCTAAAGTGCATACCTTACCTAATTGAGGAAGTGGGTCGAAGTGATAAAATTACTGAAATTATTCCTCAACATGGCATAAGTATTGATCCTGGTGTTCGTGAAGAAGCAGTCCAAGTGCTGAATAGGATCGTTAGGTATCTTCCCCATCGCCGCTTTGCTGTAATGAAGGGAATGGCCAATTTCGTTCTACGACTTCCTGACGAGTTTCCTCTTCTTATTCAAACTTCACTTGGGCGCCTGGTGGAACTTATCCGTTTCTGGAGGGCATGTTTATCTGATGAGAAACTAGAGTATGACGGTCAGAATACTAAGCGGGCAGACACTGGAAATGAGGCAACTCAGAAGCTATCTCCTTTGCATCAGGCAGGGGATGCAGTTGAATTTCGCACATCTGAGATGGACGCTGTTGGTCTTATCTTTCTAAGTTCTGTGGATATTCAAATCAGACACACGGCACTGGAGTTGCTACGATGTGTTCGCGCTTTGAGAAATGATATAAGAGATCTTACGGTGAATGGAAGATCTGAACATAAATTGAAAATGGAGCCTGAGCCTATATTCGTTATTGATGTCCTAGAAGAAAATGGGGTGAGTAATTTATCCTATCTAGTTATTCGTGTTAAACTTCTCTCTTGCCTTCTTCCTTGCCATATTATTCGCACTTATTGCTAAAGTGCTCCCCTATTAGTATGAGTAAGGAGCTTCAACTAATAAAGTGTAGTAATGATTTTGTTAAAAGCAACCAGTTGTCTGGCCCAAACTCAAAGTTGATGACTTAAATTTGCAGGAAGATATTGTTCAGAGCTGCTATTGGGATTCTGGTCGACCATATGATTTGAGACGGGAGTCAGATGCAGTCCCTGCTGACGTGACCCTTCAATCTCTTCTAGAAAGCCCTGACAAAAATAGATGGGGTCGTTGTCTTAGTGAACTTGTGAAATATGCTGGTGAACTATGCCCAAGTTCAGTGCAGGAAGCGAAGTAAGGAAATCTAGTTTACATTTGTAAGCTTCACATTCATGTATTTATAAGAATATTTCTTTGGTCACAGACCTCCTTATTTTTTTTTATCACAAATGAAGTATCCGTTCCTGTGCCGTTTGCTTTTCGTAGTCTGCCGCGGACTCATAGTATGATTATTTTAGTCTATGCATATATGACAAAAACTAATTTAACTGGTAAGTGAGGTTCTGAGGAAAGCCGAGTTTAGTCAATGTAACTTGTTGGATGGGAAAGGTCGCTATGAAATTTTTTGGGTTTTCTAAAACTATGAACTGGTTGAATTGTTCCTCCATCCAGATCTAATAAATAAGTAATAAATGTACAAATAGTTCTTGAAGTTGGCCATATTGATTTCAGTGATAAAAATTATGAATTATAAGATTTTCTGTATTTGCTACATATGCTGCGGACTTTTTACCTTTGTATGTATTTTATTTGAGAGGTTATTGAAGTCCTTTTGAAGTATGAAAACCTTTCACCTGAGATTCACTAACACTTATATTAACTTTGCAGGTCGGAAGTAATACAACGGCTTGCTCATATTACACCCATGGAGTTAGGTGGGAAGGCTCATCAGTCACAAGATACTGAAAACAAATTAGATCAGTGGCTAATATATGCTATGTTTGCATGCTCGTGTCCACCTGATATCAGAGAAGCTGGGAGTGTGGCAGCAACTAAAGATCTGTACTCCCTCATTTTTCCTTCGCTAAAATCTGGATCTGAGGCACACATAGTAAGTTCATATGCCGCGAATGGATAATATTTTGATAATGATCACTCTTTTCTTCTCTCTACTTTCACAGTATCTATATAGAAAATTGGATTTACGAGAACCTCACACATTAATTTATTTTGACTTTCTGCTTTAGCATGCAGCTACCATGGCTCTTGGACGATCACATCTGGAGGTTTGTCAGATCATGTTTGGTGAGCTTGCAACATACATTGAAGAAATTTCACTCGAAACAGAGGGAAAGCCAAAGTGGAAGGTACGTCATGGTTTTCTGTACTTGTACTACGGTGTTCTCATTAGAGAGATCTATTTGCATAAGAAAAGCATGTAACTCCTTTAATTTTAGTATAAATGTCCTTGCAATTTTGATCGGCTACTTATAGGATTCTATTTGGGCAGATACTGGTACTCTAGTTATTTTTCGCTGCTACTGAAAAATAACATTTTAAATTTACATGTTGGTTTTTCATTGTAATATCGATGAAAGGCTTGTAAAGAAAAAGTTATTGTCCATTTAGGACTATCAGGGCAGGAGGATTACAGATGCAGACGTACAAAACCGTAAAAGTTTAAGTTAAATTACCTTAGTATCTCCGTAAATCTTTTAGTAACGAAAAGCAGTTATTGATGTATCCGTTCTATTTGGCCTTTTGGGATTGTGGAATCATGTGCTGTGACTTGGTTGTTGTTACATATCTAAATCTCAACGGTTTGGAACGGGAGAAGGTTCCTAATGTGAACTCGTGAAAGTCAAGACTTCTTTGCATTCTTTGTGATTCCAATTATTTGTCTTAACTTATGACGTTGCATTGTCTAAACCCATCATCCATATGCAGAGTCAAAAAGCCCGACGAGAAGAACTCCGAGTTCATATTGCAAATATATATCGTACGGTTGCTGAGAACATTTGGCCTGGAATGCTGAACCGTAAACCTATTTTCCGTCTCCATTATTTGAAGTTTATTGAAGAAACAGCAAAACAGATCATAACATCACCGTCAGGGTCAGACAGCTTTCAGGAAATGCAGCCTCTCCGTTTCGGACTTGCTTCTGTTCTAAGATCACTAGCCCCTGACTTTGTGGAATCAAGAGCGGAGAAGTTTGATATCAGAACTCGAAAACGGCTATTTGATCTCCTCCTCTCATGGTGTGATGAAACGGGCAGTACATGGGGTGGTCAGGATGGTGCTAGTGAATATCGCCGTGAGATAGAACGTTACAAGCAAGCTCAGCATGGAAGGTCAAAAGACTCCGTAGATAAGATCTCATTTGATAAAGAAATGACTGAGCAAGTTGAGGCAATTCAGTGGGCCTCCATGAATGCAATGGCTTCACTGTTATATGGGCCTTGCTTTGATGATAACGCAAGGAAGATGGGTGGAAAAGTTATTTCCTGGATTAATGGGTTATTCATCGAGCCAGCACCTAGGGCACCTTTTGGGTATTCACCAGTCGATCCTAGGACTCCATCTTACTCAAAGTACACAGGAGATGGTGCTCGTGGCGGTGCTGGGCGCGATCGACACAGGGGACAACGTGTTTCCTTAGCAAGAACAGCTCTTAAGAATCTGCTTCAAACAAATCTGGACCTATTTCCTGCTTGCATTGACCAGGTAATTTCCTTATGTTTTAAATGATACTTCAAATCTGTAGTAAAATTATTGACTTATGCAAGATGCAAGGCACTACAAAATGATAGTATCATATTGTATATTGTCTTTTCAGTGCTACTACTCGGATGCTGCCATAGCTGATGGCTACTTTATCGTGTTGGCTGAAGTCTACATGCGCCAGGAGATCCCCAAATGTGAAATTCAGAGACTTCTAAGCCTAATCCTCTATAAGGTGGTAGACCCATCTAGACAGATCCGTGATGATGCCCTTCAGATGCTAGAGACCCTATCAGTTCGCGAGTGGGCTGAGGAGGGTACAGAAGGTTCAGGAAGCTATCGAGCTGCTGTTGTGGGCAATCTCCCTGACTCCTACCACCAGTTCCAATACAAACTCTCATGCAGACTTGCTAAAGACCACCCTGAGCTGAGTCAACTTCTCTGCGAAGAGATCATGCAACGGCAACTTGATGCAGTTGACATAATTGCCCAACATCAGGTGTTAACTTGTATGGCTCCGTGGATTGAAAACCTCAACTTCTGGAAACTCAAAGACTCCGGATGGAGTGAAAGATTATTAAAAAGTCTTTATTATGTAACTTGGCGGCATGGGGACCAGTTCCCTGACGAAATTGAGAAACTGTGGAGCACCATTGCCAGTAAACCTAAGAATATTAGTCCAGTTCTTGATTTCTTGATCACCAAAGGAATGGAAGATTGTGATTCCAATGCATCTGCGGAAATAAGTGGGGCATTTGCAACATATTTCTCGGTTGCCAAGCGTGTAAGCCTATACCTTGCTCGAATATGTCCACAACGAACCATTGATCACTTGGTTTATCAGTTGGCTCAGCGAATGCTGGAGGATAGTGTGGAACCAATCAGACCAAGCATGAATAAAGGTGATATCGGTGGGAACTTTTTGTTAGAGTTCTCTCAGGGACCTACACCAGCACAAATTGCATCTGTTGTTGATAACCAGCCCCACATGTCACCATTACTTGTTCGTGGTTCCCTTGACGGCCCACTAAGGAATACAAGTGGAAGTCTGAGCTGGCGGACTGCAGCAGTAACAGGACGGAGCATCTCAGGCCCGTTAAGTCAAATGCCTCCGGAAATGAACATAGTTCCTGTTGGTGCTCCACGATCTGGGCAGCTACTTCCAGCTATGGTGGTAAACATGTCGGGGCCATTAATGGGAGTTCGTAGCTCAACAGGTAGCTTACGTAGCCGCCATGTGTCACGAGACAGTGGAGATTACCATATTGATACCCCAAACTCGGGTGAAGACGGATTACATGTTGGAATTGGTGGTCATGGTGTTAATGCTGGGGAGCTACAATCAGCCTTACAAGGGCATCAGCAACACTCGCTGACTCATGCAGACATAGCACTAATTCTGCTTGCAGAAATCGCTTATGAGAATGATGAAGATTTTCGGGAGCATCTACCTTTACTATTCCACGTGACATTTGTATCAATGGATAGTTCAGAAGATATTGTCCTCGAGCACTGTCAACACCTACTCATTAATCTCCTCTATTCACTTGCTGGCCGACATTTAGAGCTCTACGATGTTGAAAACAATGATGGAGAAAACAAGCAGCAAGTTGTGAGCTTGATAAAGTACGTCCAGTCAAAACGTGGAAGCATGATGTGGGAAAATGAAGACCCAACAGTTGTTCGGACTGAACTCCCTAGTGCTGCACTACTTTCTGCCCTAGTTCAAAGCATGGTCGATGCCATTTTCTTCCAAGGAGATCTTCGTGAGACATGGGGTGCTGAAGCACTAAAATGGGCAATGGAATGCATGTCCAGACACCTTGCGTGCCGGTCCCATCAGATCTACCGCGCACTTCGCCCTACTGTTACCAGTGACACGTGTGTTTCTCTTCTTCGATGCCTTCACAGATGCTTAGGAAACCCAATACCATCAGTTTTGGGCTTTGCCATGGAGATTCTATTAACATTGCAGATAATGGTGGAGACTATGGAACCAGAGAAGGTAATACTCTACCCACAACTTTTTTGGGGTTGTGTTGCAATGATGCATACAGATTTCGTTCATGTTTATTGCCAAGTGCTCGAGCTCTTTGGACGAGTTATTGATCGATTATCATTCAGAGATAGAACAACAGAAAATGTACTACTTTCGAGCATGCCTCGAGATGAACTCGATACTTGTGATGCCACAGGTGAGCTCCAAGGGGTAGAATCAAGAATCGGAGGAGATCCTCCAACATCAAGTGGAAAGGTACCAACTTTCGAAGGAGTACAACCACTTGTTCTTAAAGGGTTAATGTCGACAGTCAGTCATGGATATTCCATAGAAGTACTTTCTCGAATCACAGTCCATTCTTGTGATTCAATTTTCGGAGATGCAGAAACACGACTCTTGATGCATATAACAGGCTTACTTCCATGGCTCTGTCTGCAACTTAGCAAAGACTCGCAGTTTTTCCCCGCTTCTCCCCTCCAACAACAGTACCAAAAGGCTTGCTCAGTTGCAGCTAACATCTCAGTCTGGTGTCGAGCAAAATCAATGGACGAATTAGGAGTAGTATTTTTAGCATACTCTCGAGGAGAAATTACATCAATCGACAACTTACTTGCTTGTGTCTCGCCATTGTTATGCCATGAATGGTTTCCAAAGCATTCAGCTTTAGCTTTTGGCCATTTGCTGAGACTCTTGGAGAAAGGACCAGTTGAATATCAACGAGTAATTCTTCTAATGCTCAAAGCTTTACTTCAACATACAGCAATGGATGCAGCTCAAAGCCCGCACGTATATGCGATTGTTTCACAACTCGTAGAGAGCACATTGTGTTGGGAAGCGTTGAGTGTGTTGGAAGCTCTGTTACAGAGCTGTAGTACATTAACAGGAGGTCATGGACATGATTTAGTATCGATGGAGAATGGGTTTAGTGGAATCGAAGAGAAAATGCTTCTTCCTCAAACTTCATTTAAGCGAAGTGGACAGTTACAGTATGGTTTGGGATCAGGGTTTATGACAAGTCAAGGAATGGCGACGGGTACACAAGGCGGTGGTGGTGCAGATTCGTCGGGGATTTCGCAGAGAGATTTGGCTTTGCAAAATACAAGGTTGATTCTTGGAAGAGTTCTTGATACATGTGCTCTTGGTAGGAGAAGAGATTATAGAAGACTTGTGCCTTTTGTTACCAGTATGAGAAATCCTTGATCTAGAGAGAGAGAGAGAGGAATTGTTCTTATGCTCATAACCATAAATGTAAATGTGGTGGTTGTGACTTTTTTTTGCTGTAATATTGTAGCCTCTATTTATTTACATATTTTGTTCTCGGAGGTCGTTTTTCTTCATTTTCATTCTTCAAGGAAATGTATGGTAATTTGCGTCGATCTAATGTAATATAAACTGGTAATTGAAAATTATTACTCTAAATAGTCTGAATCAGCCATTTAGATGAATCAAACACAAAAGCATTTTGAAATTTGACTGGACCATATTAAGATTTCTGAGTTGGATTTTATATGTAACAAAGAGAAAAAAATAAACACTACTTAAGGTACTATCACAAACCCAAGTCAGATATGGAATCTGGCTCACTGTTTGAATTCAACTGGCTCGTGTCAGATCTTAGAATGCAAGTTTTTCACTAATTTGAAATATCTTAATAGTTTGAATTGCTGATTCCCATTAATTTTGAGTTAGATTAGTTAATCTGAGACCAGTCAGATTTAGCATGTAAAAACAAAAATCACCCAAGTAAGCAGCACAATTTTGTGACCCCAATTACTCCCAATGATTAAGATGGTCCGAAAGCCAATAAGAAAAATTGTTGGAAGGCTCAATGACAGTCGAATAAGTTAGAGCAAAACTTAGAAAGAGAATAAGGTGGTGTTTGTTCTCATCCTCTGGTTCCCTTCCAATTTAAATCCTCTAGTTGACCGATAACCAACTCAAATTAACAGTTCAGATGAGTCAAACATCACGAGCAAAACAAAGTAGGGGTGAGCGGCGGTCGTTTACCGACCATTTAGGGTCAAGCTAAAGTCGAACCAATGAATAACGGTTTGGCTAGATCATCGGTCAAAGTCGAGCAGATCAAATCGTCAACCGAATTCTTTCGACCCGATTTGATTCGACTGGACTGAGTTCGATTGATCGGTTCGGCCGAACTCACATAACCAAATAAAACATGAGAAAAGAAAAAAGTGAACTTAAATAAGAAGAATGAAAGTTATATTCAATGTCACTCTTTAAACTATTAACATTTGAATACCTAAAAATCTATTTCTCAGTTTACGAACCATATTAAGTAATGGTAATTCATTTATAGTATTATATAATGTATAGATAATTAGATGGAGATCAATTATATATACATATATGTATATCGGTCCGTTCGGCTTTTGGCAATTTTAAAAAACTCAAGTCGAAATCAAACCAAACAATGATCGGTCGATTGTTTTTTCAGTCGAGCCAAACCAAGCCAAACATTGTTCGATTCGGCCTAAAACCATTTGGTTCCGTTAGACCGAGTTCGGTCTGGTCGGTTTGTTCGACCGTTGCTCACCCCTAAAACAAACAAAAACATTCTAAGTTGACGCTTGACTATTCATACCATGAGTTAGATTTTATATTAGACTTGCAAAAAGAACTATCTTAGTGCATCCCTAATCAATAAATGGACAAATTTACCACCACCCTTTGGTACAACGATTGGATACCCCTCTTAAGCCCATGAAGTCGTGAGATCGAGTCTCGGTGAAAACAGTTTGCCATCAAGATTTATCCCATGTAATTTAGGCAATATATAAAGTAAATATTGGAATAAAATTGTCGGGCTTTTAGGCCTCTTTCACTATAGTTTAAATTAGGCAGTTATCGTGCTCATTACATCTTCGTGATGTATCAATGCCTTGTAACGACTAACGTAGATCGTTGTCGATTTCTTAAAAAGAAAATGACAAATTTGAAAAGGATAGTAGAGAATGATGGAAAAATATTCACTACAAATTTTCATACCCTCGTCGAACCAGAATACTTTCTTTCATATACTTGTTTCTGATGTCCCCCCAATATTAACTTTTTTTTAGGTATAAATATTGATCCAAACTCATCCTAGGTCGTAATTCATCCAATTCTATCAAGATTATCCGAAACAAACTTCATCCTAGGTCGTAATTCAGGATCGACTTCAGTACACGCAAGACCCAATTGAAATGCAGCTAATACTTCCTTTTTCGCTTCTACTTCTTGTAATAACATAGGATCTACCATTTCCGATAACGGTTTTTCCTCTTCAAATCCTTTCCTTACCCACTTCACTATATCAAACCCAAGTTCTCTCCTCAATGAAGTAACTGTCGATGTCGATGTTGACGCCATTGTCGAAGATATACTCAGAGAAGACGACGAATCGGGTGATTTACCAGTCACTATTTCTAGTAATAGGACTCCAAATGAATAAACATCCCATTTTTGTGTTGGTCTATTTCCTGCTAGCCGCGCCTCTGGTGCCTTATAACTGTTGCTTCTTTGTGTTTGTGCTGATTTTATGTAAGGGAGTGCCCCACCCATTAACCCACCGAATGAACTTGGGTCGATCCCGGTTATACTTATTAATCGGTTGAGCCCGAAATCAGATACGTAAGGATGAAACTCATTGTCGAGGAGGATATTCGTGGGCTTTATGTTTCCATGAACGAATTTACGTGGACTACATTCGTGTAGATATGCTAGACCTCTTGCTGTTCCTTTTGCGATTTTTAGCCGAGTTGACCATGATAGACTCATCGACGTTTGCCCATTTCGCCCTGCATCGGTTAAAATAAAGAAAAACGTTATCACTTATAACTTAAAACAACCGAGATAAGGTATCCGAAAATTTCGGCTGCCGACAGATTCCGCCAAACCAATCAAGAAAGAGAAACAGAGAAGAAAACCAGCTGTCCACTTCAGATTTCGACCCAAATTATCAAGCAGACCATTACTTTTTGTAACTTAGAATTAGCATATACAAATATTGAAGAAGGGTAGAATGGTCCCATCTTTGCTTCTAGTCTATGGGGTAGGTATATAAGTGGGGTAAAAACCAGAGTTCAACTAGATCATGATACAATCATCTTCACTTCAAAGCTAACCCTTTTTGCAGAAAAAAGTGGGTAACAAGAAAAAAAGTAGCTTTTGTCAAAAGCTATTCCAAAGCAAACAAAACCAACTCAACAACTTTAGTACAATATCAAAATACATAACGGTTTCAAAGTGAAAAAGATGGGTTTTGTTAAAGAAATGGTTGATTTAATCACGTTTAGCTAAAGTTAATTTTTTTGTGATTATACTAATCAAAAGGGTAGTGTATAATCAAGTAATCGGAAGCCTAATCTAGAGGTAATGAAGTAGCTTCCTGATATTACACCGTTAGTGCCACCCCGATTATTTTTTGAAATTTTATTATGTTCTTAATAAATGAGTCACTTAAAAAGTAGAGTAACATAAGAATATTATTGTTGCTATTAAATTAAATTATTAAAGGTTTGATCTACTTTAGACGATCCAATGGGTGAAATCATACTACATTTCATTTCTATAATTTTATGTTAATGTACATTGTCATATTATCAAATCATTGGTGAGACAATCTAGAGAGTGGCCAAAGAGGTCAACCTAAGATGTGACCTAGCTTCATTGTGCTCAAAAGACTAAACTAAGTTTGTTTGTTAAACAAGACAACTTTAAAAGAACAAATTAAGGTGAGTTATCGATCCAAAAATCCTAGGAGTTGTTTCAAGTTTTGGTAAGTTTCGACTATCTCTATAGGAGGGTCCAAAATCTGAGCCAACTCTAATAGAAAATCATGATGGACCGACCGAATTTCTAACTTTTCTAAAAAGACAAAACGCGAGTTAGAGAGAGTTGACCTGCAAATCAAAGTCGTTCACTAGGTTTCATGTGTGGGTCGGTCTTGACTTTTCGATCTGACTATCATTTTTGATAAAATAAAGCATGATTGAAGAAGAAAATGAAAGAAACTAACCATGAAGAGCAGAAGCCAAGTTGCCATTAGATATGAAATCACAAATAAGAAGCTTTTCATCAGAAGCCCAATAATAAGCCCTTAATCTCACAATATTAGGATGCTTAATCTTTCCAATTGCTTGTATTTCATTAGCAAATTCCTTATACCTTTGTCCTCCTCCTTCCCCTAATCTTCTAACAGCTACTGGAATTCCATTCCCTAATACCACTTTATACACAATCCCTAATCCACTTTTCCCCAATACATAAGCTGAAGCTCTTAATAATTCATCAAGTTCAAAACTAAAACCCTTATCAATGGCTACCAAATTACCTTCCCCATTATTACCATCTTCATCTCTTTCTTTCTCTGATTCAATTTCTGACTCATTGCCTTCAAACCCATTCAAACAACTACAAACACATAAAGAACACATTTTTACTTTTAGGGTTTCCCCTTGGGTGCTACCCCCACCCAATTTAGTTTTCCTTGTACAACTACAACAACCATTTGAATCTTTTCGTTTCCAGTAAATATAAACTATGATTATACCAATTAGGGCAACTCCAAATGCATCTACTGCTGAAATCAGAATAATAAACCCTGGTTTTAAACCCTTTTTCTTTGAATTTTTCTCATGTTCTTGACCTAAATTACTCTGAGAAAATGAAGAAGAATCTTGGCATGATTTTTGAAGAGGAAATCCACATAGTAATGGATTATTAAGAAAAGCAGTTGGTCCTTGATTTGAAAATGTTCCATTCTGAGGTATTTCACCGGTTAGGTTATTATTCCGGAGATCAAAACTAACCGTCACCGGAAGATTCCCCAATTTTTTAGGAATTTCGCCGGAAAATCGATTAAAAGAGAGGTTTAATGTACCTGATAATGATTTTAGGTCACCGAGATCCGACGGAATAGATCCGGTAAATTTGTTCGATGATAGATCAAGTTGAACTAAATTCTCTAAGTTAGACCAAATACCAGAAGGAATCTCACCTGAAAACTTGTTTCCGGACAGAATTAACCGCTGCAATTGCCGGCAATTCTCCAAACTTCTCGAAATCGAACCGGAAAGTGAGTTTTCAGATAAGTCTAGGTTTTGAAGACGAGGAAGATGACAGATCGAAGGAGGAATTGAACCAGAAAGATTATTACCGTACAAAAATAAACTATGTAAAGATGAAGCATTAAATAATTGATCAGGAATCGAACCGTACAACTGATTTCCATGTAAATTTAATCGCCGGAGAAAAATCAAGCTTCCGAGTTCAGACGGAATATAACCACGAAGATTCTTCTCAGAGATAGAAATTCCGACGACTCTAGGTTCAGGAAAAGTAGAAATGTTCATACATGAAATTCCAGACCAGTGACATGGATTTGAATCGTTTTCATTCCAATCGGAGAATGCTGAAGCATCTGATGATTTATCAATGGCGGATTTAAGAGCGAGAAGAGTGAGTCCATCAGGAGAGATAGAGAAATTAGGTTTAGAATTTAAGAGTAAGAAGAAGAAGATTAGAAATATCTCCTTCATTTGATTTTGATTTTTGTTCTTTTTTTCTCTCTGTTTTTTGTGAAGAGGAAGAAGAAAAAGAAGGTTTTAAAGTGAGTGTTTTAGAGAGAGAGAGTGAAGAAGATGAGTGAGGGAGTGTTTTTAGAGAGAGAAAGTGATTGGTAGGGCCAATCTCCCGCCAAATAAACTTGGAAGAAAAGGAAGTAGAATCAAAGCAAAGGTTTAAAGTTTAAACCAAATAATGACGTTTTTTTAGAGTTAACTAAGGTTTCCTCCCTGTCCTACGGACGGGAAGATCCCTCTTGGCTAACGCCGTTAAATCGAATATCGTCCGTTGGATCAGAGACTCCAACCAAATCTATAAAATAAAATAAATAGTCAGACTTATCTCCTGGATAACCGACCGACCTGTTTTAATATAATAGATTCCTATTTCCCAATGTTACAAAAGAGATGTGCAAATAAATTACTAGGTATCTCAAAAATGATGAAGATCTAATATTTCAGTCGACCAGAATTTCATCGTTCACCTAAACTTTCCCAGGGGTGGCCCTGGGGCAAAGCGAACAAAGCGTCGCTTCGGGCCACCAACTTTTAGGGGCCACCAAAGACATTAATTTCTTTAAGAAATATACAAGAAGTCTAATTCTTTAAGAAAATTTTAAGGGCCCCATTTAACAAATGTTAAGTAAAAAAGGGCCACCAAATTTGATGATCTTTAAATGAATGGTGGGCCCAACAGTTTGTTTGACATGAAAAAAATGTTTTTTTTTTAATATCTAAATCATGAAATCCCAATACCCTTTTCTTTCTTCAAGCCAAAGTGCCAAACCGGACCCGAGAACACCCTCTTCTTCTCCACTACAGGATGAGAGATCCATTGTCATCTACTCATCTCACCTAGTCACCTTCCCTTCTTAGATTCTTCAAAGTCATTGAGTTATTGCCTTATTTAAGATAAAACAAATTCTATTCTACTATTTATTTACTTTTTCTCTCTCCTTCCTATTATATATAAATATATGATCTTTAAATGTTGTAGAGTTTATTAAATTCATCTAAATCTAAATTTCTATTTATTTACTCCCTCTCTTTCTTGTTATATATAATAACAAAATTGACAATATCTAGATGGTTTAGGCTTATTAAGTTTACGAAAAACTATTGATGAAAACCTAATCTTTAATCTTAATTACTAGAAGCTTTAGAAGAATTGGTGGAGACATGTGATGATTCATTAACAGTTCATGATGCCAAAAATATATTAGAACAAGATTTTGAAAATTTTAAATTCCTTTTGAGCATGGTTATTTGACATAATATATTGTTTGCGGTAAACTCTGTTAGCAAAACACTTCAAACTGAAGATATAAATATTGATGTTGCATTAGAGAAATTGAACGGACTCATTTGTTATCTTGAAGATTATAGAGAAGTGGTGTTTGAAGAAGGCATGATTGAAGCTAAAGAGATTGCCATTAAGATGGGAGTTGAAGTAACGCACGTATTATTCGAAGAAAGAAACAGTTTGACGAGAATGTGTGTGAAGATCCATCAATGTTGTCTGTAGAAGCATTTAGAGTTAATTATTTCATATACATATTAGATTATGTTCTTTGTTCATTTAAGAGAAGATTCGAGCAATTTCAGAAGTACAAAGAAATATTTGGTTTTTGTTTGAGTTAAAAAAGTTAAACTCCCAAGATGATGATGATTTGAGAGATTCATGTGTTCGCCTTGAAACCTTTTTCAAGCATAATGAGTCATATGACATAGACGGACTAGACTTATTTTCTGAACTGAAAGTGTTGAAGCGTCTTTTACCAAATGAGATCAAAAGACCAATTGAAGTGCTAGATTTTTTGAAAGATAAGAAAGGTTGTTACCCGAACACATGAGTTTCTTATAGAAATATGTTGACCATACCAGTTACCGTTGCCTCTGCAGGAAGAAGTTTTTCTAAGTTGAAGTTGATTAAGTCTTATATTCGATCTACTATGTCGTAAGAAAGGTTAAACGGGTTAGCTATATTATCTATTGAGGAGGATATGTCTGACAGTCTTGATTATTCGACGATTATTAGTGACTTTGCATCGAAAAATTTCAGAAGAACAAAATTTCAGTGATTGTAATCATCAAAAAAGCTAATTTGTTTATAAATATGATGAAAATAGTTTGCAGTACTTGTGGTTTTTAGAAAGGGCCACATTTTCAGACCTCGCTTCAGGCCACCGAAAAGTCAGGACCGGCCCTGAACTTTCCAAACATCAACCAATAGACTCATTCTATCGACCCACATTTTTTGGCCATACCAAGCTTTTGTAAATATTTACATGCTTGACCTAATACACATGTGACAAGTGATGCCAATAACAATAGACCAAAACTGTAACATCGCAAGATATATAACAAGATAAAGGCCACACCAATTGATCACGTGGACAAACTGTCCTGTACACGTGTCATCTTTCTATACGTCACTTATTATCATCTACAGTACTATTTTGTTGAAACGTGGACCAAGATGTTCACTTTTAGTGTTAGCCGAAAGTGAAATCAAGACAGTAGGGACTAGAGAGAGAGAGAAAGGGTGATGTCAGAGAGTCTTAATTTGTATTTAATACTTCGTAGCTAATATTATTAATTACTAATGAAATATAGTAATAATGTTGACTTGCACCATTGTTTCTTGTACAATCTTCTTCAAATGAATGCTAAAATTCCATCGTTGTCTCTATGATAGAGGGATAGATTACGACCTAAGAAACAAAGAAATTTTAAGTAGAAATAAAAGCAGAAAACCCAATGTAATTTTCACACGATTGGAACAGGAATTCACACGAATCATTAAAAGTTTCAATCATAGATAACCACATCGGATTTCTACTTCAAATTTATCTGAAACTCTTTATTTTTCGTTCCTGAATTAAAGTGGGTTTAACGGATAAAATTAACCACTAATTGTTATAACAACGAGGTGAGCAAAAAAATCAAGTAGGACCAGCTAGTTAGTTGTATTGGTTAAGTAAGAGAGAAATGTTGAGGGCAAAATTCTTTCTCTTTAAGTTGTTGTCAGTTGGTTACTTCTTTGTCAAGCCAAAAAGCTAAATGCAATGAAGATTAAAAGAACCAAAAAGTATAAGAAAATAAGATTTGAAAGGGAAGAAATGCCAAATGGACAAATGAGAAAATGTTTTTCTTATTCAATATAATAAATTATTTTGATAGTAGGAAAGGTAGTTGGGTGAATGACAAGAAAAATTATGAGGGCAATCCAATATTAAATTGTACCCAACTCCACTTCTTTCTTTCTTTCATTAATGAAAATTGTAATGGACTTAGACTACTCTCTGTCTAGTGGGTCCTTCTCCTACTATCATGAAGTATTATGCTTAGAAGCTAAAACTAAATTTTAGATGATGAGTGCAAATATTGAAGAGATGATTAGTTATTTTGGAATAGAAGAATCAAGTCCTCTCGTTCGAGTGGTCGCGAACTTAATTTCTACCCTCCAGGTCTCGGGTTTACAGGTTTCACACTCCCTTAAAGGTATGCTAAAAGAAAAAGGTATTCAGTGGAGGACAAATATTTTTATTCTTATTCGAAGTAGCTAGGTTTATCTGATAAATAGGAGTAATATTAGTGGTAAAGAGTGACATAACTAAAAAACAACTAGAAAGAAAAGAATCTTCACTTTACATCTCCCCCATCTTCACCCACTCATATACCAATAAGAACAAAAAAGAAGAGGAAATTTTTTGATCTTGTATGGGCCTAGTGGGGTTCAAGATATAAAACATCTTGAAATGCAGAAAATCATTGTTTTGAGGAAAAAGTAGTTTCTGAAAGAACTACGAATGGAAGTCTTTCTATTTCTTACTTGGGTTTCGTTAAATTGTCAGGATTCATTCCTTAACGAGCTCCCCAACTAAAGGTGATTTGGTCCTACAGCTCGATCAAGAATTGACGAAGGGAATCGAACAAGATTCTAGCTCCTAAAGAGGTATGCAACAAAGTTGTATAAGAGACTGGTACTCATTATCTAGTATACCATAGCATGTGGTGAACCAGATCCAACAGAAAATCTCATTCCTTTGAGTTGTCCTCCTATCTATGTACAATAATCCACGACCCTAAAAACATCACCGAAGGAGGACATAATTTCTAATGATTGCCGGAGGTGAGGTTTTTCCTCACACTCATAAAGTCACCACCAGCTCCTCTCACAACCATTACGGGACTGGCTTCACAAAATGGGACCTGGAAGACTCTCTTCTCCCTCGACGCTGGGGCCTGAAAGACTTCAGTGACCCCCAAATGGTCTAGGGCCTTCCTTGCCCCCAAATGATCTTGGGCCTCTCTCACCCCAAACCCTAGTTCAAGAGGTGCAAGTTGAATTTGAGCCAAAACATTTACTGCCAAAAACACCAAAACAATGAACTAATCAACTAGATACCTCCTTCAACAAAAAAAAAATCAACTAGATACCTCGAGCTCTCATTATATTATGATCTACATTGAGATGATTTAAGCTTCATGTAGTAGTTCAAAACGTCAAATTCAGAGACAAACTACCGATTACAAAACCAACTTACGCATTAATCTCTACACAGAGAAAAGATTGCGTAGGTACCTGAAGGAATTCAATGGGGTAACTTGAAAATTATGTTACGTCTAGAGATCCATAAAAACAATAAAGAAAGTAAGAAATCACACAAAACACAAGAGATTTTACGTGGTTCGCTAGTAAAACCTACTCCACAGCGAACAATAGCGCAATGATTTTGACTATGCACGAAGAACAAGATTACAAAGATTTTAGTATATGCAACATACTAAAGCCCAAGTAGTTCACTTCCTCTACCTCTCTCCCAACCCAAATGGATCATGTTAGAATCTAGTGTATGACCCATTCGGGTTGGGTCCGTTTGGGATTAGAAAGAATTTGAGCCCAAACCCAAAATAGACCAATTCCATCATGGGAAATTGGGAAGTGTTAAGGCAGACAAGATTCTAACATGGCACACACATGGATAGAGGCACACAAGCCCAAAAGAGAATTTTACCATCTATCTTGGGGGCAAGGGGTTCTCCACCTGATTTCTCTCTTTGGTCTCCACTATTACCATCTCTCTCTCTCTCTCTTTGCCCTCAAATCAATGGATGGTTTCGAGTTAACCAAAAAAGACTAAACAAGCACAGAAATATCATTAAGACAAAGCTGGAGAAGCCATAAAAAATAATGGTCATTGAAACAACCCTAGCTATTAAAAGTAATAGTAAGCATGTCAACAAACAACCCTATTTAACACTTTTGAACCTATGAATTACCAAGGATAATTCAAGATACATTGTATTCTCCGAATAGCGAACTAACAACCTATTAGATTTGCAAAAAAAAAAAAGCAACCTATTAGATTTTAGAAGAGGTGCTCAAGTCTCAACCATTGGGCTAAAGGCTCGTGTGAAACGCAGACAGATAAAGTAAACCAAATTTAGGCTAAAAATGTGAACATTTTTTTACTCTATTTTACCACGAACATGTAGAGTAAGAAGTGAAACAAAAAACATATCATGGGCTTGTGGTCTATTTTGAGCATGTTAATGGGGTTTCCATGTTCCTACGAAAAAGATGAGACTTTCATGTTGCCTATAACAGAAAAAGAAGGATACCAGAACAAATATAAAATATAAAATAGTAATATATGCTGGCTATGGGGTTCGAACCCATGCGCACTTATGTGCAGAAGATCTTAAGTCTTCCCCCTTAACCACTCGGGCAAACCAGCTACTTGCTTTCATTTGAAGCTTAAGTAATATAAGTCTGCTTGATCTTGAAGGTAATTTACCTATACCAATAAATTAACTTATCACATCTTTTAAATGAATACAATATTACTCTATAAATATTAAGTATAATTTTACTGTCTAATAGTAATTGAGTAATTTATTTTGCTTTTAGAATGCTAAATAAAAGCTCACGTTTTTACCTTAAGGGTCCCAAACACATGAACAAAACCCATTGAATATTTCCATTTTAAAACAAGTTGAGGTCCAACCACCCCATAAATGAACACACAGGAATCATACTAATATGGGTCCCTTCAATTTTGTATTTTATAACATGTCTAATGTCTTGGTACCCACTAAATGTTTGGGAGTCTTAATTTTAATCCACCAAAACAAATTAAATTACTTTAATTGACAATTAGAATCTTAGAATGGTCGTTGAATGATGATCTAATATAAATTCCATTTCTCTCTCTCTCTCTCTCTCTCTCTAGAATTATATTATACTAGTTATTAATATAGTTGGATATGATTGTATAAAATTTATGTACGTTGAACTTGTTTGCTATATTATAGGAGTTAGTAAATGTTGGCATTATTCATTAAAACTCATTATATATATGAAGATTGTCCCCAACATTATCATATGACATGCACGTGCTTTCCTTTTTCCTCTCAATTTTTGTCTTGGAATTTAAATTGGATAATCAAACAAAAGAATAGGGAAAATCATTTCACTACAAAATGTTAGAGATATAGAGAGA
>BEHA01050193.1:2491969-2515034 GCA_002897215.1 Eschscholzia californica subsp. californica
CCATATCTTCTTTTTTGAATTCATTCGACCCCATTTGGCGAGCTTATCTGCCTCTTTGTTATTTTCTCTCGCGATGTGCCGAAGGCTATGTAGTCGAACTGCTTTTTGAGGTTTCCAATTTCATCCAGATATTTCTCAGACTGCCAATGAATCGTTGTTTGTTTGCTAGTAAGATAGTTGATTAGATTCTGGTTGTCGCTTTGAATGAGTACCCGTTTTATTCGAAGTTGTTTCATCCATTGCGTTGCTCTGAGGATGGCCAGGCATTCACACTCCTCAGAATTCTGCCCCCTAATATGGTCCGCTAGAGCCATTGCTGTGTTGGATCCTTCCTCGGTCAATACGCAGCCATACCCTGCTGCTTCCTGGGCCGTGGTGAAAGATGCATCTACCTTGACTGTTATATAATTACCTTCCGGTCCTGAGTCTGACTGATCTACATCCTTGTGTTTGGCATTTGGGAGTGGTTTCGTCATTGCTTCTGTGTTTTTTATCACTGCTACAACCTGCATTGGTGATTGGTCCCTTCCTGCAAAGATTTTTTCACATCTTGCCTTCCAGATGAAGTAGATAATTTTCGCAAAAAGTATTATTTGTTTTTTTTCTAAGTCTTTCCATTGAATGATCCACTCCTCTAAGTTGTCAATCCTATCGGAGTGTACATGGAATTGGCCCCATATTTGTCTGGCATAATCACACTTCAGAAGTATGTGTGATAACGTTTCTAGTGTGTCACAGTATGTACATGTCGTGATGTTTCCGATATATTTCCCAATTCTATCTCTTACTGGTAAGCTATTAGTGCAGCATTTCCATAGGAACAGTTTAATACGAGGTATAGTATTTAGGTCCCAGATGAAATTCCATTTTATCATTTCCGTATCCTGGTCGTTTTGGTTTTTTTGTCGAAGGAAATGGTACATAGATCGTATCGAGAAGTTACCCGTTTTTGTCAGTGTCCATCTTCTCGTATCCTCATTTGATTCTTGGAGGTTAATTCCTAGAATAGCATTACATATATTGGGTTCAAATGTTTGCATAATAATGTTTTTGTTCCATTGGTTGTTATTTATTAGTTGAGATACCGTCTCCAGCTTGCTATTATGGTGATTCTCTATTGGTGGAGGGTGGTTAGGAATCCAGAAGTCGCGCCAAATATTCACCTTTGTGCCTTTATGGACCTCCCAGAAAATCAACTGAGATACCTGATGATACTGTTTGAACATTGATTTCCATAACCAGGAGTGGGTTTGGTTGACTGCTTTGGGTTGAGGCTGCTTCGGGAAGTACTTACTTTTTAGAATAAGCGCCCAGGGCGTGTCTGGGTTTTTCAAGGCCCTCCACACTAATTTACTGAGGAATGCTTGGTTATCCAAGATAGGAAGTCGGAAGCCTAGGCCTCCTTCTTTCCTGGGTTTGCAGATACGAGACCATTTGATCGTATGAATGGATTTAGTTTTCCCCACCAGAAAGACCTTTGCAAGGCCTCGATGCGGTTGCTTATACCTTTTGGGATGGCAAAGCATTGCATTTGGTATCGGGGAACGGCCGCCGCTATGGTGGACACCACAACCGAACGGCCTGCTTGGGAGAGGAGATTTGTATGCCACTTCGACAGTTTACACTGTATTTGAGAGATCAGTGAGGAGAAGACTTGTTTTTTATTAGCTCCAATGAAAAGGTGAGTGCCTAAGTACTTGTCCAAGTTAGAGGACTGGTGTACTTTGAGTGTGCGAATGATCATGCGTTTGAACTTGGGGTGGGTGTTTTTGGAGAAGAAGATGGTGGACTTGGAGTAGTTGATTCCAATTTTTGTCTTGGAATTTAAATTGGATAATCAAACAAAAGAATAGGGAAAATCATTTCACTACAAAATGTTAGAGATATAGAGAGAGGGAGAGTTTCATAAATAAAAATAGATAAGAGTTAAAATTTCACATGGGTGCATATAAGGAGAAATTGATTTCTTATTTTACTCTGATTAGTATATTTAAATGGAGTATATACATGCTAACCAATCTTAATTCTGAATTTTTTATTTAGAATGATGGTGCGTTGATCAATCTTCTCGAAACAAAATAATATACGGTGAAAAATGGTAACGAATAAAAAATGACTTTAATGAAAATAAGTAAATAGAAGACTAAGATGAGCCAAGGTGAGATAATAAAAAAATGACTTTGCACTTAAAGTTGTTGTATATATGTGATTGATTGAGTATATATTCACATGAATAATGTCATAATATACAAAAAAGGGTTGGGGTTCGTATCCTTGTCAAGATATTGTCGCACAAGACTAACTAATGATAGTTAATAATTAAATTTCTAATGATTCGTTATTGCCTTAGATAGTATTTAAAATTTAATACTATTGAACGATGCCACCGTCTAACTGGAACAGAAAAAAGAAGTTGTATTTACAATATATTATAAGTATACAACGGTTTGATTTAGGTGGATTCAGAATCACTAATTCAACCCAATACGTCTAACTAATTATCAACTCTGTTATTTTTTTAATCGTAGATAGAAACAAAATTACAATGATAATCTTATCTCGCATGTTTGCTCTTCTTTTCAGTTTCAACTACAATACTTTGTATAGACAACGAATCATCGAACTTTGGAAAAATACTGCTTTCTCTTTGAAATTGGATGAGTCAAACTTACCATTCTAAGTACAAGAAGCATTGACGAACTTCATTAGAAAAAGGTTATTTTCCAAATGACCGCCTACTTTATGACCAGCTTCCCGCGTAGCTCTCTACTCTATCAAAATATTCAGATGGCTCTTTTTTTCGTACTGTCAAATGTCTGTTAACTCTCTCTCCTCCATCTCATCACCTCTCTTGCCACTTCATTATCTTCTTCGGTAAGGTTGCCGACCGGTCAAAATTTCCGGCGACCTTCATACTAGAAAAAAAAAATCTCTCTCTCTCCACTAGGGTTTGGGTTACCCTAAACCCTATATCTGGTTTGGGAAAAAACCCAAACGAGATATGTTGAAGCTTCAACAGTGAAGCTTCAAAAATAAGAGCGATAGTCTGTCCCATCATACTTCTAGTTGAACCTAGGAGCGTGTTTGAAGGAGTGCAACCGGTGGGTCGCACCTGCCCTTGTCAAACTACAAGCTTTCTCAAACTGTTAGGCCCCTAAATATAGAGCAGTTTAAATGATTCAAAAAAAGTTGTGGTTAAGTTGATAAATATATTGTACAAACATCATGCAATCACATACTCACATGTTCATTATTCTCCCTTGTCAATTTTTTGTTTATTTTCTCAAATGGAGTAGTTATTATCTCGAACAACTAGACACAACAATTATTAGTTATAGATAATCAATGTGTGTACTTCGATGTGGGTGGTGCATGCTTAAAAATATTTAGGGGCAAAAACTACAAACTTTAGATTCATCTTATAATTAAGTGCTAAATCATACACTTTCTTAGTTCCTTTCAGCTTTTTTGCTAGATACATTACTTATAAAAAAAATTACGTGTTATTATTGGAAAAAGAGTTCTAAATATTTTTCTTTCCACATTGAACTCTCATATTCTCGGCCACATCCGTGACTAAATCTTAGGGCAGAGTTTCATTTTCCATTCAATATATTAAGACAAAAACCTTAAGTTGAGTTTGTATCATAAGGACCGACCACTTTACATCTCTTTTAGCACTCCATGTCAAGTTTGACTAAACAACCATACCCTTTCTTGCTACATTACCACGATGTCGGTCGTATGGGAATGATCCCCATCAGTAAAGGCAAAAGACAAATTCATATGGTGTACACGTGGCAGGTGCATGTTGAGTTGAAAGATTTCAAATGTACAGTAGATATACTACCCGATAAATAAGAAATCCACTATAACTATTTTGGTCAAACCACTCCTCTATTGGGTATTGACTATTGAGTTTTGTTTGACTTTTATTCCATATGGGATCCGACAGTTTGTCACTGAAATAAGGAGTGAGCAGCTTTGCTCGACATTTAAGATCACCCCCAAAACCAAAGCCAAATCAATCGACTAAATCATCAATGGAAGATGAGTAGATCCAAGTCGTCGACTGACTTCGTTTAATCAAGTTGAGTTTGATTCGAATAGCTTCGATTGGTTAATCAAACAAACTTAATTAACTAAATCAAAAATTTGAGAAAAAAATGAACTCCAGAAGAAGAATGGAAGTAAAATCTTATCCTTTAAAATCATAAATTATTATAGATTAAAATACCTAAAAAAAATCTATTTGTTAGTTTTCGACCTCCAAGTAATAATTTTTTTTGATGAAGGAACCTCCAAGTAATAATTGTTAATTTATTTTATTTACTCTAGGGTAACATATTGTATTTTTAACACATCTGTTACTAACATACTAATACGAACATTTTGGATAAGGGTGTATTTATTTCATATTTATACTATTTCAACTCGATTAATTTAGTAGATTCTTTTAGGAGGCCCCAATGACCATAGATCGATCCTATCCAATTTTTACAGTGCGATGGTTGGTTGTTCACGGACTAGTTGTACCTACAATTTTTTTTTGGGTCAATATCAGCGATGCAGTTCATCCAACGATAAACCTAATCTGAATTGAATTATAGAGCTATGACACAATCAAAGCCTTAGCAATTGTATGGCCGATCATTGTGCGTATAATGGTAGATGTCCGGGACCAAGTTACTATTATTTCCTTTTCCCCCTTCATGTTGAGCTTTTCAATTGAACAGACTTTGGATATTTGTCATCTACCACACACTCGTCCAGTTTCATATGTCATCTAGATATATTCAACTCCACCACTATATGAATGAGGTAACATCTGACTATGATATCACTTTCAAAATGGGTTAAGTGACTTAAAGAAGATAATGCACTTTTAATCGTCCACTTTCTACAATGTGTTAATAATTTAATGTTGAAGTGGAGTATATCTTATTTTATTTTTAATATAAAGCCTAAGTGGCATATGTAATAACCACCAAATTTTATCTAACAACACTAAATACAATATTTCTCATCAAAAAAAAAAAAACACTAAATACAATATATTTAAAACAAATATTGGAAGTATCTTTTAATAAACATATTAGTTGTCTGGTTTCCCATTTCTTGGAATGGCTATTTATCAAGAACAATGAGTAGTTAATTGTCTAGTCACCTTAGCCTTGCATTTAGATTTCATTGACTACAAATGTAATATATTTTGTTGATACATTTTATATGAAGTTAACTATATAAAGATTTTGTAATACTATTTTTATCTAAGGTTTAATATTCTTATCAATTGAATTCAATCTTAAAAAGCCAATTAGTCAAACACTTGAGATAAAATTTTGTTTTCCAACTGGAAAGCTGGACATGCCTCAAATAGATTCTTATTTTGTATTCTAGTTGAATCGACAATAATGAGATTTGATTTATCAATTGTTATTATCTAAATCTTAAGGTTCAAATTTCATTTTTAGTACTATTTCTTTACATTTTGCTAGGCTATTATTATGTGTTCTCTTTCAAATTTTGTCGTACTCATTTAATGCGTCCATCTTTTCTTGACAACAATAAAGGTCACAAGTTGGACTACAAATGTAGTTGGCAATTCACAAGAAAAATGTTAGCATGCCCGAAATTTGAGGTCGGGATATGGCGGGAATATAACGTAAAGAGTTGATATATATTGGCCAAAATTTTCTCCCTCTCTCTTGATGAGAAAACTACGGGACAAAGCAATAAAACGGAACAGTATCAGTCGGCTGAGCCTGAGATAACGGAAAATAAAATAAAAAGTAAGCAAAGAGTGTAACGGAAATATCGTTTTTTATAAAGCGTCTTTAAAAATTATTCGCCGTAATTCTCACGCTTTATATATAAAAATCGGTTCTACTCATTTACTCCTCTTTCTCTCTCTCTCTCTCTAAGTTGAGTCGATTCCACCACTTAAAAAAAATTCGATCTTCTTCAGCAACTTCCTTTTGAAACCCTAAAAACACTAATCACGAACCTAAACAGATTGAAGATAATCGAAGTTAAACCTCAAACTTCAGTTAATCAATTTCGATTTTTTTTTGCTGATCTCTAATCTATGAAGCTTAACCGGATAGAGAGTTCTGGTAAATTTCTTCCTCTGATAAATTACTTTTTCTGATTCAAGTTGTTTCTGTGATTTTGGTTCTACTTCTTGTTGTTTTAATAGCTTTTGTTTGAGCAGAAAGAAGTGTTTTTAGTTAATGATAAGTTTAATTTTCAGTGGATTGAACTGGAAATTTCATTTTCCATGAATTGGAAACAATTAGTACTATTGTTTATGAGATATTGAAGATAAAGAGGAAATTTTGCTACTATTTTTTTGAATTAGGATGAACCTTGATATGTAGTTGTTGTTTGAGATCTCAGCTCACATAGTCACAAATTTGCCTAATTTGAATCTAGATAGATATTAGTGATAGAAGTTTGAGATTCAGATTGAAAAGTCTTATCTATTATTTATCAGAAGACATTAGGTGAGACGCCAAATCTGAATCTGGTTCTACATCTTCTTTAGGACTACTTTTTTTTTCCATTTTCTATTAGCTATATATATTGAGATACGATTTGGGTATTGGTTAAAGGGAAGTAAAGTTAATTTGTGGATTCATCAAATACAAATGAGTAAATGTGGATTTTTTTGGTTAGGTTATGTTTTTTTATTGCTCAATGGAGCTTCATCATACTGAGATATTTGGATTCATCTCATGTTGATTAATGGAAGATTCTTTTCATTTCATTCGTTTTGGTTAATTTTACTAACTTTGTCCATTTGAACATTTTTTGGTGGATTTCAGCAAGACAGATTACCCGTGAATTCTCCTGATTAGGAATTATGGATGTTGTTGAGGTGGAAGAAAGTATTGCTGCTGCCAGTGATGCGAAGGTATTAGCTATTCCAGGCCTGAAGTCATAAAAAACTCAAGATTTTCTTTCAAAACTCTTTTAGTTTTTGAATTGTGCAATGATGTAGGTGCATTAACAGTGAAAAGTTAAATTGTAGTTGTCGTCAATAAAGTCCAAATAAGATTACCATCATAAGATGTTAAATATTTTGTCTTAAAAAGCATTACCATTTCAGTAGGCAATAATATTGGTGTGGGCTCACAATTGTTGTACACTTATTCTTTTTAACATAAATACGGCATCAAGCATAATTAGCACGTTTTACGCACATGCATATACTTGTGGTCGTGAATGATCGCGAGTGAATTCAGGTCATGTCCTTGTGGGCCTTGAGTGTTTACTTTTATGTTTACTTTTGGATGATCATGACTTACTGTGCCTAACTAATAGATTTTATTATTACTCACTAGGAAAGAGTTGAACATATATGTAGAGGCTTATGATCACGAGTACAATACTTCTAAAACCTTGATTTGAATTGGGTGTCCGTGTTTGGTCTTCAAGTTTGACTTGGCCAAGTCGTTAAGATGAGCTCTTTACAGTTACCATTTTTAGCAAAGCTTCTTATTGGCTTTAGAGTTCCGCAGTTAACAACTTCATATTTTGTCTACTGGATTGAGCACTCGAACTGCAGCCGGACTCTGGACATGAGTAAAATGCTAATATTTTTTATGTTTGCTTATGCAGTTACATGGAGGTATCTGTAGAATTCTTTCTGCCATTATTTCCAAAATCTTGGGAATTTTTCCTGTATTAGAAGCATCAAGACCGAGGAGTAAATCGGGTATCGAGGCCCTATGTTCATTGCATGTAGCACTTGAGAAGGCCAAGAACCTCCTTCAGCATTGTACAGATTGCAGTAAACTCTACCTGGTAAAGGTTCTTTCTAGCTTAAAGGTGTTTGCTTTGTGAGATCTGGTAGTCATTCTTTCACCTCCTTGTATATATGTATGTAACACAAACACTCATTTTGGAAATTTTGGCCATATCGACATGCTTTTGTCAGACACTCAGATACTTCAGTTACTTAAGTAGGAACAAAACACTACTGTAGGTTAACGTCTTCGTTTATGATGTAATAATGGTTCGTTCAGAAATAAAAAAAGCTCAATTAAAAAAAAAAAGGACTTAAACCTGATACCTGATAACTACAACCAGAAAATGTATGTGTTCAGCCGTATCCCATACCGATGTTTTCTGCTCGTCGCTCAGAACCCTCTTACTGGTATCGGAAGGAATACTTGTATCAATGTGGCAGTGTCTATGTTATTTGTATAAATATACACTTTTTGACATCGTATTTAAATATGCAAACAATTAAGGGCATCCGACAATGTCCTGTTCCATCTCCCGTAGAGGATAAAAGTATGAGGCATCAATGTTCATATTTTGAGTAACACTTAAACGAAGTGTTATCTGTTTGTGTTGTGTATTCTTGTTAGTATTTAACCTTTCTTCTTCACAAAATGTTTCTGTACATGTCTTCTTCACAAAATGTAATTTAGAAGTATTTTATTTGTGACATCATTCTTCAACTTTCAGGCTATTACTGGGGAATCTGTTCTTTTAAAATTTGAGAAGTCAAAATGTGCTCTTATGGATAGTCTTAGGCGCGTCGAAAATATTGTGCCACAAGCAATTGGTTGTCAGGTAATGTGCATGCTTATTATGCTTTCTTCTTGACAATCAATTCATTTATTTATTTTGTTTTAAACATTGATTCTTCTTATAGTAACGTAGTAAGACTTTTTCCCAGTGTCTGAGTTTCTTCTTTATCTATCAATTCTATGTAGCTTAAGCAGTAGCCTTGGTCTTTGTGTTGCGATCTTTGCAGATTTTAGCAATCGTACATGATCTTGAGGAGTCAGTATTCTCTCTTGATCCATTAGAGAAGCAAATCGGTGACGATGTAATTTCATTGCTCCAGCAGCAGAATAAGAAATCCAACCGCAACTCAAATAACGAACTTGAGATTTTCCATCTAGCTGCTTCAAGACTTGGCATTACTTCGTCAAGAGCTTCTCTCACTGAAAGAAGAGCTCTCAAGAAGCTAATTGAAAGAGCCCGAATCGAAGAAGACAAAAGGAAGGAGTCCATAGTGGCTTATCTTCTACATCTCATGAGAAAATACTCCAAGCTATTCAGAAATGAGTTCTTCGACGATAATGACTCACAAGGATCGTCAGCTCCTTGTTCCCCAACCATTCAGGGCTCTTTTGATGAGTGTGGCACTCCTAAGGGAAATGACCAAGCTTTTGACCGTCAGTTCTCGAAACTGAGCTCTTTCAACTTTAGGCCTGGCGAAAGTAGATCAGATCAGATGCCAATACCTCCTGAGGAACTAAGATGTCCGATCTCATTCCAGCTTATGTACGACCCAGTGATCATCTCATCCGGGCAGACATACGAGCGTGTGTGCATTGAGAAATGGTTCAGTGATGGGCACAACACCTGTCCGAAAACTCAACAACAACTCCCCCATATATGCTTAACACCAAACTACTGTGTCAAAGGTCTCATTTCCAGTTGGTGTGAACAAAATGGCATCCCTATCCCTAATAGTCCCCCAGACTCTCATAATTTTAGCTACTGGAGAATGGCATTATCAGAGGCAGTGTCAACAGACTCAAGATCCATGGAAAGCATTAGCTCCTCCAATGGAATCAAAGTTGTGCCTCTCGAGGAAAATTACATGGTTGAGCAGGTCGGAAGGAACGGAACGGGGAATGCTACCGCCCAAGAGGCCGGTGAAGGTGATAATTTTGATACATACAATAGATTACTAAACATATTATCTGACAGTGAGGATTTAACTAGAAAATACGAAGTGGTTGAGCAAATACGTCTCTTTCTGAAAGTTGATGAAGAAGCAAGGTTGTTTATGGGAGCTAATGGGTTCATTGAAGCACTGGTGAATTTTTTAATCTTGGCTGTACATACTGGCAATATTGAGGCACAGGAAACAGGAGCTATGGCTCTCTTCAATCTTGCTCTTAATAACAACAGGTGCATACTCTTTTCTCTTTCCATTTTGATTGTGCACTTCGTATTTATAGATCGGTTCAAGGTTTATAAGGTTGAAAATGCCTTAAATATGGGTCGATGTCAAAACTGGGAAGCGACCGGAGAAACCATTAAATAGCCTTATAGCCCGCACCTCTACTTATATTTGCCCTAGTCTTGTTCGCTGCTGAGTAGGTCTCATCAACCGAACCACGTAAATCTCGTGTTCTATTTGGTTGTTTATTTTCATTATTACTTTGCTATTTTGCTAGTTCCTCGTCATACAGATACCTAGGTCAAGCAATATCTGCTAAATTCTAATTTTAAAATTCTTTCCAGGAACAAAATGATGTTGTTATCTGCCGGAGTAGTTCAAGTATTGGAAGAGATGGTTCTCGACTCAAACTGCCATGAGTCAGCATCAGCTCTCTACCTCAGCCTTTCCTGCCTTGAAGAAGCAAAATCCATTCTAGGATCGAGCCAAGCAATTCCGTTTTTAGTTCAGCTCCTCGAAAGTGATAGTGAATCCCAATGCAAACTCGACGCCCTCGAAACTCTATACAATCTCTCAACCCATTCACCCAACACCACCAACCTTCTCATATCAGGAATACTCGAAACAATCCAAACCCTCTTGACAAACCCTATCGACCAAACTTGTGTCGAGAAATCAATAGGAATTATCAAGAATTTAGTCTCAGATAAGTTAACGAACGAAGAATTTATATCTGCCCCAGGTCTTATAACTTCACTAGCAACTATCTTAGATACGGGTGAGTTAACCGAGCAAGAACAAGCCGTTTCATGTCTTTTAGATTTATGTAGTGGAAGTGAGAAATGTAGTGAGATGGTTCTACAAGAAGGTGTTATACCTGCATTAGTTTCGATATCAATGACAGGAACGACACGGGGAAAAGATAAAGCGGAAAAACTTCTGATGTTATTCAGAGAACAAAGACAACGAGATTCATCTTCTTCGGTTGAAATAATACAAGACCAGACCGAGGGTAGTATGGTAGGTGTTTCTGCTTCAGAGCGGAAACCTCCGTGTAAATCAACATCGAGAAAGATGGGTAGGGCTTTGAGTTATATATGGAGAAATAAAACATTTTCGGTTTATCAGTGTTAGAAGGCGGGATTTTATATTGTTACCATAACCTTGTAAATTTTCTGTTGTTGTATTTTAGTTTTCTCATTTAACTTTACTTTTTATACTTTTATAGAGAAGAAATGGTGTATAGTACAAAGTAAAGTCATGAACATGAAGTAATTGGGAAGAATATGTAACTTGCTATCCTCTAGCCTATTGGCAAGTTTACATGTGGAAAGGCTGATCCATTAAGAGTGTGACTTGAGGGTCCATAGACATTGCATTGCCATAATCTATGTACATTTGCTGGGCCGTACCCACATGGGCTGATTCATTTAGAAAGACGTGAGGGTCCAACTGCATTGCATTGTCACAATCCGTGTATATTTGTCGGGCCACTAGTCAAACAAACTTCACTGTAGATGTGATCGAACTCTATCTTGTGATTATTTTGTTATTTGGTTTTAGTGGAGTGAAACAAAGTTCACAGCAGATGTGATCGGACTCTATCCTGTGGCTGTTTTGTTATTAGAGTTTAGTGGAGCAGATAATATATGTTGTTGAGAAAACAATAATACCAGCCCGTCTAGCTCAGTTGGTAGAGCGCAAGGCTCTTAACCTTGTGGTCGTGGGTTCGAGCCCCACGGTGGGCGCATAATTTTTATTTTTATTTTTGTACCTTAGAAGACGTTTTGTACCTTAGAAGACGTGTCATGGCTCGGGAAACGAAATGTAAGCCTATCGTGAGGGCAGAGGGTGGTTTGGATGGTTTCCAAATTGAGTTGGTAGCGTCTTTGTGTTTTTTCTTTGAGAAATCGACTACGATCTAAGTTCGTCGATACAAGACGTTGATACATCATGAATATGTGATAAGCACAATAACCACCTAAGTTCAACCATTAGTGAAAGAGGCCTAAAACCCAACGACATTAAAGATGCCTAAAGTTCGACAAATTTATTGCATTATTTATATCTTTAATAACTCAAGTTCAATAAACCTTAGACTTCCAAGATTTTGGAGTTTATGTCAATACTTTCGACCACTTAGACAAGCAATTGTTGACCATATATCTTTGTGTTGAAGTGATAGAACTCTCAGTCTCTAAATCTTGAAATTATGGTTTTTGTTATAGGATGGTGCGGACCAGTCTTCCGGGCTGCTAGTGATACTGTCCGCTTTAGCAAACCTGGGCCTCACGGTTTTAAAAGACCTCACTAGGGAAAGGTGCTTAACCTCTTAAGAAGAGCACCACATCAAAGTAGAGCGGATCGTGCTGATAACGTGTTATAGGATGGTGCGGACCAGCCTGCCGGGCTGCTAGTGATACTGTCCGCTTTGGCACACCTGGGCCTTACGATTTTAAAAGGCCTCACTTGGGAAGGGTGCTTAACCTCTTAAGAGGAGCACCATTCTCCTGTCTCCCACCAATGTGGGATTGCTGTACAACAGTTTTCTAAGAACTGATTTTTTGTAGTGTTTGATGTTTTGAAACGAGAGATTTCGGTAGAAATAATTTACAAGTAAGAGGTATGGTCAATGACTCTAGTTGTGGGGTGGGTGAAGTCGCTAGACAAAATGAAAAGCGATAATTGTCAATCAAATAATGTCTTTGTCCGACTCTTATATCGGCCGAATCAGCTAGGGTGTATCTCTAAATCCTGACCGGATGTGTACTCTGATAAGGATAAGTGTCAGACAGAGCATCACGATTATTGCCGGTTGGTATGTGCAAGACGTGGGTGTGAATAACTAAAAAGAAGAGGTGTGTATTTAAAGTTCCCTCCTTCATGTGTTTTGTCCGTGTCAACTGTCAAACTCAACTATAAGATTTCCCATCAAATGCTCCCATTTGGCGCCAAAAACATCAAAAAGAAATAAAGAGAGAGAATCAAATTCGATTCTCAGTTCGTCAATTTCCACCATTATTTCAAAACAATTCCATTGATTCTCCTTATCGTTTCTAAACACAGTCAAATTGACCCAATTATCTTCCACTGGAAACCCTAATTTCTTTAAAAGATAGAGGAAAGAAAAATGTTCACTGATGCAAAAAATTTGGGGAAAAAAATATATGATTAGTATGTAATTATCATAATCATCAACATCTCTTAGGAGAATCTAATGTCTAGTTCGGGTTGTTCTTCCAGTAACAATCTTCTCCAACTACGAACAATTCGTATGTCTTGATTCAATTCTTGTTTATTTTCAATTTGATTACCTTTTCTTGTTTCAATTTCATTTCTCCCTTGATTTGCTGGTTTTACTGGATTTGTGTTTATTTTCTAGGGTTTATTGTAATGTGATAATAGTCTAAAACTTATATATGAATGAGTTTATGAATTTTAATCTTGAGTTCCTTTTCAGAGATTAGGGCTTAAACTTCTACAGACAAGTTAAGTTAGGACTTACTAAGGAATGGTAGAGCATGCCCTAAATGCTCATGGTTCTATTTCCTTGTCTGATCAGTTTAACTGTCTTTTCGGTCAAAAACTGACTCAGGGTCTCAATTGACTTGAGCTAGATGTCAAACAGTTTGTTTTCATGTTATTTGTGGTGTCTAATTCGTTTATCTATCTATCTATCTATGTATATTCATATGCTTTAGGTCATAGGAATTAGACCTAAAATGGTAACCGTTGAAGTTTTGTAATGGAGATCGTCTAGGTATATTTTTTTTATTAGGAGTGTGGGTTGACATGTTGTGCAAATTATCTTCTCTAGGCATACCTGGGGATGGAAGATGTTTATTCCGGTCCGTAGTTCATGGAGCATGTCTTAGAGCAGGAAAACCAACTCCAAGTGAGAGCCTACAAAAGGAACTCGCCGATGAACTAAGAGCTAAGGTATTAGCCTTTCATAGACGATCGTTTTATCTGTATGTACTCGCAAAATTCTATAATGAGTTATATGCTTATCTAAATGATTTGGCATAGGATGCATATAGTCAATTGCATTTGTTTGATCAAATTCTAGCTTATAAGTGCAGTTAAGTTCACCTTCAACTACGGTTTACTCATTTTTTGTTTTGTCGATCTTAACAAAACTTCGATCTGTTTAAAGTCTTTTAACCTTCATCAACCGAAAATTTCTTTGTTTCTGAAGGTTGTTAATGAGTTAATTAGAAGGCGTTCAAACACCGAATGGTGAGTTTCATTAAGACATAAATTCATTTTTTTGCTCGATCGATTAAAACAAAAACACAAATACAAGTAAATATATGCTATTCGCAGGTTTCTCGAAGGTGATTTTGATACGTACATAATGCAGATGAGACAATCTCACGTGTGGGGAGGAGAACCCGAGCTTCTCATGTCCGCACATGTACTTCAGTAAGTAATTTGTAATCTACAACCATCTTTTAAAACATCTTATTTTCATTTTACAGACCCAAAGATATGTTTTCATTGTTGAATATCAATTGTTGGCGAACACCTGATTGTTCCAATGCCGAATTATTAGTATGATCTCAACCACCTCATTTAAGACTTCATACATTGATTTAGAAATATACCCACATTACGATTTGATGGATTCTCTAGTTATTAAACTAGTCTCGTTAAGATTTCCCGATTTAATCGAATATAACATATTGGTCGGGAAACAAATACACCTTTCAAGATGATGGATTCTCTAGTTATTATGGATAGATGTCCTAGGGGATGAACAACACACCTTTTCTCTGCCCATAATTTGGAAGTATCTTATCATTTTCTCGAAATGCATTTCTTAGTTCAACAATGCTAAGATTAACACAATTGTTTTTTACACGAATACAAGATCATTTAGTCTTTCACTCTGAACAATTTAACAGATGTTCATCTCCAAATATTGAAAAATAGTCTATAATGGTGAATTATATATGTTCATTTCCTATCAACAACCTACTATTATTGTTCCGAGTTTCACTTCGGTTTGTATTTAGTGCATAAGCTAATGAGTAATGAACATGTTGAGATAGTGAGGTTTGAAGGAGAGTAAGTTGATTTGCAGGATGCCAGTGTCAGTATATTTGAGAGATAAGAACTCGGGAAACCTCAAAATTATTGCAGAATATGGCCAAGAATACGGGAAAGAGAATCCGATTAGAGTAATTTATCATGGGTATGGACACTATGATGCATTAGAATCTCCAACCGATGGACATCAATTGAAAATGTAAGATGAACCTCAATCTTTTGTATCGGAAAAAGCTATTGGGCCGAATGGAAGTGGCCTGAATGGACCGATAGGTGGGCAAAAAAGAAAAACGCCCACCGTGGGGCTCGAACCCACGACCACAAGGTTAAGAGCCTTGCGCTCTACCAACTGAGCTAGACGGGCTGGTGGTCATAATATCTCAACAGTAAATATTGATACACATTCTTGGTGGTTTTGACAGATGAGGAAAAGATGAAAATGGCGTCCCACTTGCACAGGAAATGTTCTTTGTAAAAACCTCGGAATCAGCTGAACTTTTTTTCCACGTGGTATTATTATCAAAACCACAATTTAATAGAAAGTTTTATATTTTCAATACGTTGTAAATTCATTGTACGATAAAAGAAATGATCTATTATTACCGGTGAAAACATATTTTTGTCCATCTATTTTGACGAAGGAAAATGTATACCCGTGTCGTATGTTTAGTCATAGATGGATGACATAGATGGTAGATTGGGGGATGCCACATTTTGTGCGCGGGGTATAGAGACTTGACTAATGTTACTAACTAGTCTAGTCTGTCTTTGTCCAAGTAATGATCAAGTTTTCTTTTCACCTTTTTTTTTTCAGGTGTTCATGGTGATATTGTTGACTGTGGTGGTGAGGTTTAGTAATAGTGGAGTAGTGGAGGTACATTGGTAGAGGTTTAGTAATTGTCGTGGTGGTAGTTCAGGTACAATAGTGGAGGCTTAGTAATTGTGGTGGTAGTCGATGTATCAACTAAAGTAATTAAAAAAGAGGTACAATTTAATGGCGGTGTTTCTGTTGTTGAAGTTTAGCAACCGTGGTGGTTGTAGTGGAGGCACGATAGTAAAGGTTTAATAATTGTGGTGGTGGTGGTAGTGAAAGTTTAGTATACGTGGTGGTAGGAAATTAAAAGAAAAAAAAAATGCTCTCTACCAATTGAAGTAAAGTAAACTACTTGTTTCTTTGGGTATTTTGTATTGTAGATGCAAAATAAATTGGGCCTTGTTGGTTCAATATTGTAGGCTATGTATGAGGCCCTTTGGCTTTGGGGGTCTGAAGCGACGCTTTGTCTGCTTGCACCTCCGGGGGCGACTCTGTATCTATTGAAACAACTCGGAGAACACGTGTCCAATTTACAGTGGACGTATAATTTATTGACTTATTTTCCTTTAAAATTTTGCACCGAATAATTTGTCAAAATTCAAATATTCCTTCTAAAATTTGTATCCCGAAAAATATTCTTTTTCCTCAGAGCGCAAGCCAATTTAATTTAATTTAATTTTTTTTGGGAAATTGACAATGATCGATAATAGTCAATACAATGACATTCATACACCAAAGATGTGATAAGCACGATAACTGCCGAATTCAAACTCTTACAAGGAACGGGTCTATACCCTAACAAAACCATGACCTAAAGTCCAAACATTATTTATACCTTTAGTAATCAAAGTTCAATAAACCATGGAAACCACCTCATCGGGGAGTGCCGAAATGGGGACTATATTAAAAGTTTGATATCTTTAGGGAGCCAAGGTAAAGTTAGCCTTTAAAAGGGGTATTAATCACTGGGATCGGGATCGGGACAGTTGAACTTGAACCCATTAAATGGTCCGGATTATACAATTTGATTGGAATGGGGCAATTATTGGACTAAGTTATAACGTCCAGTTTCTCAAACGCGAGAAAGAAAATGGAGGTGGAAAAGGCTTTGGTGTTCAACCAAACCCCTAACCCTAAATGGAAAAAACGAGAAGAAGCAGAAGACGTTAATGATGAAGAGTGGAGAAATTGGATGAACAAAGTGAAAGCTTCTAGGTATAGATTCAGGGTTTCAAATTTAATCACTACTGATTAGATTTCTTTGTTGTTGATACTTGATAGTGATGATGAATTTATGATTTAGGGTTTTTAATCTGATTAATCTTGATAAGATTTCTTTGTTGTTGTTGATGATGATAATTGTTTTAGTTTTGAAGATGTTATGATTGTAGAGTTGATTAATAATTTGATGAGTAAAACCCTAGTTTTTGGATGAGATTGTTAATTGGCAACGACTCTAATTTATGTTTTTAGTCCGTTCTATCATTTGGGGTATGTATTACATTGATGAGTAAACCCTAGTTTGTTCATGATATCGTTATCGATCGACTACCATTGGCACGGCTCTAATTTATGTTTTTAGTCCGTTTGATCATTCTGGGTATGTTTTATATTGATATGTGAACACTTGCTTGTTCATGAGATTGCTATTACCATTGGGAACGGCTCTATTTTATGTTTTTAGTCCGTCCGATTGTTCGGGGTATAGATTATATCGATGAAAATTAATAATACATCTTATCTGGCTACTTGGTAACATTCATAAGAATACATTTTTTGATTATAAACTTATCTTAGCAATTGATTAATATTCTTCATGGTGGTGATGTTATTGGTTCAGGGAAGAGGTTGTTAAATATCTCAATTGGTGGAAGGACTTGACATTTGAACAGAAGAGGACGGAACGTGTGGAAATTGTTATGAATGATCCAGTTGATTATGGGAGACTTCAGAAAATACTAGTGGACAGAGCGAAGAAAGAAGATATACAAAATGAAATTAAGCTCCTTGAGGTAATAATATATACAATTCTATTGTTATTGTATCGTTTTACATGATTTTTCATCGCCATCATTTTTTTATTTTTTTAGGAATTGGCTGCTTTCTGTAATGACCTATATTCAGCCTACTTGCAAACTTCTTCTGACAATTATGATTCCAAAGTGTCTGCGTGTGTTAGAAAATTAAGCAAGGTACTATCTGTAAATTGGACTCTCTCTCTCCTCTGTAACGAATGCTCCTATATATTTGTTTTCGGTCTGAATTTATAGATTTACTATGAAACAGGTTGAAAATGTTCACGAGAAGTTAAATAATGACTACGCTTCCACTTCCACTTCCCGTCGAAAAACAATCATTGTTTCCATCTTTTTTGAATTGGAGACTCTTGAGGAGATGAGTAGAATAGAAGAAATAAAAGAAGAGTTAGGAGACACTGGAGTAACCTACGAGGTATATAGTTACATTACTTTTGACGATTGTTTTTATAAGAACTGATATCACTTTTGCAATTTGTAGGATTTGCTAAACCGTATTGAAGAACTGTTGGGTCTGAGTGATTCGTCTGCTGTCGATCCCATAACTGAGGTGCCCGAGGTTGCGATGTTAATAGTATTTTATTTGAAAGAAGTGCTGAGAAGAAAGGAAAAGGTAGAAAAGGGGAATGTGTATCCAAGACGATGAATGACATAGATGATGGATCTGGGCGTACTACATTTTGTGCACGTGTTTGTAATGGTGATAAACTCTGACTATAGTTACTCTGTATTATGCGTTTTTCAAGTGATAGACGATCGAGTGATATTTTCTACATTTTATTTGAATGTCTTGTCTAAGCTTGAATGTTTTTTTTTTTCTTTTTTCATCTTAGATTCATTCATGATGCTGTCTAGGGTACTATGACCTTCTCTAACTGTTGTCTTGAATGAATTAGAAAACTATCTTGTTTCATTTCCATACTGCATTTCAGTATTCTCTTAAGATAAAACTCAAATTTACTTGAGCTATCCTCTTAACATCATTTAATATCTGGCTACTTGGTAACATTCATAAGAATACATTTTTTGATTATATAAACTTATCTTAGCAATTGATTAATATTCTCCATGGTTGTCTTATTGGTTCAGGGAAGAGGTTTCTAAATATCTCAATTGGTGGAAGGACTTGACATATGAACAGAAGAGGAAGGAACATGTGGAAATTGATATTGTTTAGGAGTTAACTTCCCAACTAGATTTTGAATTAAAAATTTAAAAATGGGGAGACGGTGTTGTGGAGACTAAGTGATGAAGTTTTTTTTTTTGTTAAAAGACGAACTGATGAAGTTGAAGATAAAAAATTTCTCTATAGTCTATTTCGACAGAATAAGAAATGTAATAATGATGAGAAATAGCCTATGTCGGAAAATATGACAAGCCAAAAATATGACAAGCAAACAATTGTTTGGTTAGTTCTTTGTGCATTTAATCGAACAACTTGGAGAACACCGGGTACAATTAATAAAAACAAATTTATGTTTTTATTCCGTTGAAATTTAGCTGGCTCGGCTGAAATTTATTGTTATTTTCAGCGGACCCGACCGAAATTTGTTGTCTTTTTCAGCCATCTCGATTGAAATTTGTGGTCTTTTTCAGTCGACCCAACCGAAAATCCTTTACGAAACAAAAACGACCTAAAACCCTAAAACGTTTGTTCAAGACAAGAAAATGATTTTTCTTTACCTGAGACATATTATCTTCATTATATATGTCTTTGTTTAAGTCGATGATTTCGTTTAAGTTGATGTCTTCGTTTAAGTCAAAGGACTCTTCTTTCTTGATGTAGGTTGTCTCCTTCTTCACTAATGGTGGTTCCTCATCCATGAGATCTTGATGCATCATTAAAAGCTTGAAACTAAGACTATAATGATGGTAAACTTTGCAAGTTTTTTAATATTAATGATGATGTTGATAGTAGTGATGATACTAGGGTTGGGTTGTTTATGTGACAGAAAACTACAAGTAGAATATTAGATTTACTATTAATTTTTATCAAAATTCTTATATTTTAGTACTATTTATTAAACATTTTTTGGGTTCCTAGTCCAAAAATCTACCCCTAAACACACATTTAGTCCCCCCCTAATATTAATATAGGATTTTAAGCCAAAATAATAATTATAATGGATATTTAGTCCAAATTATTTAAAGTATACCTAGACTTCAAAGTTACAGTATTTTTCTGTTGAAAAATTCTTGTTTTGTTTCATAAATTACCTGTTATTTATTGTTAAAGTTTCATACTTTATTTTATGTTTTCCATACTTTATTTCATTTTTTTTTATATGTGTCATACATAACACGTTATTTATCAACAATGTTTCTTCCAAAACGAAAAGGACTAAAAACTTATTTTCTGGGAAGATTGGACCTTAAACTTTTTTTGAACTTTATTTTGGACTTAATACCCATGGACCCTTTATTAAATGGTCTTATAACACCGTCCTTAAACTAATTTAGTAAAGGAAGATCAAATGCATAGATTGACCTTTCTAACGCACTGCCTTTATTAAATATTGCTACTAAAAGCCATTATAAATGAATTCTAATGCTCGTAGATAGGCATATTTAATGGAAGCGGACTATTTTAACCCGTAAATAGCCATATTTAATGGGAGTGGGAGACTATTTTAAAGATTGATATCTTTAGGGAGCCAGGTAAAGTTAGCCTTTCCATAAAAAAAAAAAGAAGGTAAAGTTGGCCTTTGAAAGTGGTATTAATCACTCAGATCGGGGCCGTTGAACCCATCCAACGGGCCTATAGCCAACGAAACCATGGCCTAAAGTTCAATAAACTATGGAAACCACCTCATGGCTCATCTAGTAATGGGGACTATTTTTACAAGGTTGATATCTTTAGGGAGCCAAGGTAAAGTTAGCCTTTAAAAGGGGTATTAATCACTCAGATCGGGGCCGTTGAACCCATCCAAGGGTTCAGATTGTACAATTTGATTAGGATGGGTATTTTTTGTAAGTTATGGTGCTGGTGTTTTCACCTTATTAGGAAGGAGCTTGCCACGTGATAAGACCTTATAGTGGAGGGGGCGGGAGGGGAGCTGCTGTCGGTATTGGAAACGTCCCTAGTTCCTCGATCCATTCCGTGGCGCGAAATCCATATTGGCACAACAATCATTTGGTTATGCCATTTTGGGATTCTTGATTCCTTATCCCCTCTTTATTTTTCTTATGAAAGGAATTTAAAAGAAAAATAAAGTTACATAGAATGCTATGCCTTGATAGCAAAGCCAACTAGCAGAGCCGATGCGAGGATCGGTGGGATGCCGTAGCTTTAAGAGATAGGGGCGGAGGCAATCGGAAAGGTTGTGGGCGGGGGAGGATCGGTCAGTTAGCAATAAATTGTCTGTCCATGGATCTTATGGTAATTCGTCCCACGTGGCTTGGCAAGGCGGTTTCGAGGCGTGGGTGACCCCAACTATGTGAGACCTCTATTGCTCATGAGCCGCCCAGCAGAACAAGCGCCTCTTCGGATCATCAGTTCAATGTTGAATGATGAGGAAAGAAAGGAGTGGATCTCCGGGGTTTCATTCCCTCTCTCGCCCATCATCGTACCCAGCCCAGCTATCGGCTCAGCCCTATCTATTCATCTCTTTCTTCAAATGGATATTTAGGGGTCTGCAAGATGAGAATAGATCTCGGTCAGGACGAGAGCAGTAGCTCATGCGAATATGAGAGCAGATACATAACTTTTACTTTGGACCAGGTGTCGAAGTCCTATTAGGAGACAGTCCGGATAACGTCCAGTTTCTCAATCGCGAGAAAGAAAAACCATGGAGGTGGAAAAGGCTCCGGAGTTCAACCAAACCCCTAACCCTAAAAGCCAAAAACGAGAAGAAGAAGAAGACATCGATGATAAAAAGTTGAGAAATTGGATGAACGAAGTCAAAGCTTCTAGGTATAGATTTAGAATTTCAATTTTAATTACTACTATTGATAAGATTTCTTTATTGTTGATAATGATGATGATTTAGGGTTTTTAATTTGATAACTCTTGATAATATTTCTTTGTTGTTGTTGATGATGATGAGACTGCTAAGTTAGGGTTTCAATTTGATTACTATTGATATGATTTTTATTCCTGCTGCTGGTATATGTTATTGTTTATGGATCTTATTCCGAGGTGGTATGTTTTGATGAAGGAATTTAAAACTTAGGTCAAGATTATAGAGTTGTAAATCGATAATGTCATTCGGGGTGTGTGTTTTCTTCATGAGTAAACCCTAGCTTGTTCATGAGATTGTTAGACTACCATTGGCAACGGCCCTAATTTATGTTTTTAGTCCGTTCTATCAGTCGAGGTATGTGTTATATTGATGAGTAGACCCCTAGCCTGTTCATGAGATTGTTATCGACTACCATTGGCAACGGCTATAATTTATGTTTTCAGTCCGTTTGATCATTCTGGGTATGTTTTATATTGATAAGTAAACCCTTGCTTGTTCATGAGATTGTTATTACCATTGGCAACGACTCTATTTTATGTTTTTAGTTCGATCACTCGGGTATAGGTTATATTGATGAAAAATTCATTGATAAGTGAGAAAGGCGCAGAAGCGAATTAATATTGCATCTTATCGGATACTATAAATCTACTTAAGCTATACTCTTAATATCATTTAATTTTAATATACATCTTAGCAATTGGTTAATATCCTCCATGGTTGTCTTATTGGTTCAGGGAAGAGGTTTCTAAATATCTCAATTGGTGGAAGCACTTAACATTTGAACAGAAGAGGAAGGAACGTATGGAAATTGTTATGCATTATTCAATTGATCATGAGATTGAGGGTCAGAGATTTCAGAAAATACTAGTGGACAGAGCTAAGAAAGAAGATATACTAAACGAAATCAAGCTCCATGAGGTAATAATATATATATAATTCTATTGTTATTATATCGTTTTACATGATTGTTCATCGCCGTCATTTATTTTATGTTTTTTTTCAGGAATTGGCTGCTTTATGTCGTGACCTATGTTCGGGCTACATAAAAACTTGTTCTGACAAATATAATTCCGAATTGTCCGCGTGTTGTAGAAAATTAAGCAAGGTATTATTTGTAAACTGGACTCTCTCTCTCTGTCTCTGTAACAAATGCTCCTATATATTTGTTTTGGGTCTGAATTTTTAAATTTACTATGAAACAGATTGAAAATGTTGCCGAGAAGTTAAATAATGACACTTCCCGTGGAGAAACATTCATTTGTACCCT
>BEHA01050193.1:2515346-2541317 GCA_002897215.1 Eschscholzia californica subsp. californica
AAGACGAAGAAGAATGACATAGATGGTGGTGGATGCTACATTTTGTGCATGTGTTTGTAATGGTGTCATAATCTCTGACTATGTTAGGCCTTTCTTTTTTGTGATTTTAAGATATGCATTTGATTTTTCTCTCCCTAATTGATTTTCTCTGTACAATCATCAAATATCTCATTTCCACTTTCATCTCTCTTGCAGTCTTCATTCGATATTTTTTTCAATTTTTCACTGAAGAATAAATGCCAAACACCATAAATATAAAAAAGTCAAATTTTCAATCGATATTTTTTTCAATTTTTCTTTCTATTTTTTTCAATTTTTTTCAATTTTTCACTGAAAAAATTTGTTTTGTTTAACTCTAAAATTAGAAGCCCTATAGTAACAAATAGATATAAAAAAGTCAATCTCAGTTGACCAATTTCGTAGAGAATTTTTATTCCACGGAGATTTTTCTTTATTCCCAAGCCGCAGCCATTTATTAGTACACAACCTAAGCTCGTGGAAGGAGGGATTATGGGTTTATTGGGGGTGTGTTACTGAAGGTCCAAATATGCCAAACATGGCATGTGTCAATTACAAGAAAATTTTCATATTTAGAGTTAGCTTCCATTAAGTCAATCGGATGCAAAAGAATGAGATATCTTCCATTCGAAACTAAATGTATGATCAATGTTAAAGTTTTGTATCACATTAGTTTTTACTTTTATTAGTTGCTCTATTTAGTGTTGTCACATAAAATTCAACTGAACTATTTCAATCTTCATGGAACGAATTGATTTAATAATTTGAGTAATAGAAATTCCTCTTTGCAATCCATTTCTTAATTTCATCAAATTACAGTTTAATGTGATTGGTTTTGGTCTTTGTCAACACTTCTTCAAGATTTCACACGATGAAATAATTTTACATGTGCAACTACACTGCAAAACATATATATGTATCCAATATTTAATTTTGTTGTTTACATGATACACGAATCTACCCCTTATGTTTCTTATTTGATATCAAGTTTTTTTTTATGTTTAAATGTCAAGCACTTTCTCTATTTTGTTTGTTTATATGATTTTTGTTTTAAGTTTAGTTATAGTTTTTATTTTACAACTCATTAGAGTAAGACAATACTAAGATAAAAAAATCTCAGATGCGAATAACATTTACTGCAAAAAATGCAACTGCATAAATGCTCAACAAAATTCGTTTGTGTCTTGGGCACGGGTTATACCCTAGTTTACTAAAAAAAACTTGAAGAACAAGGTCCGATTCAGAGAATAATCACTATTTTGAAAGTAAAGGTACAACTAATACTATTTTGAAAATTAAAGGTATAAATGAACTCTATTGCCCACGGGTAGCCATATTTAATGGGAGTGCCGGAGTCGGGACTATTTTGAAAGTTTGATATCATTAAGACTATTTTGAAAATTTGATATCATTAGGGAGTCAAGATAAAATTAGCCTATAAAAGGGGTAATAATCGCTCAGATCGTGGGCCGTTGAACCGTCCAGATTATAGAACTTGATTTGGATGGGGCATTTTTTGTACGTTAATAACGACCAGTTTCATCAGAATACATCTTTTGATTATAAACTTATCTTAGCAATTGATTATTATTCGCCATGGAGGTGTTATTGTTTCACGTTAGAGGTTGTTAAAAATCTCAATTGAAAATATTTACGAGAAGTTAAATAATGACGACACTTCTGATCGAAAAGCATTCATTATGCCCATAATTCTAGAGTTGGAGGATCTTAAGCAAAGACGTGGAAAAGAAAGGCCAGCTCTTTGGGGAAAGCTAAATAGTTTCCGGGGTGTGAAATTTTAAAGGGAATACGTAGAATTTTAGAAAATTTCCGAGGAAATAAAAAAAAAACACTCCACCTCACCTCACCTCTCTGTCTTCTTCGATTAGGTAGCCGGCCGGAAACCTAATCGGAGAAGAGAGAGAGAGAGAGAATGTTAGGGAGAGAGAAGATGAGGTGGAGAGGGAGAAGTGAGGTGGAGAGAGAGAGAGAGAGCTGAGGTGGAGAAGCTATTTTCCTTTCCCCCTAAATAAAATTGTCAAACAAAATTGACCAAGTCTTCACACTCCGGAAACTATTTTGCTTTCCCCAAAGCACTGGCCAAAAGAAATAACCGAAGGGAAATTTTAAAAGGCCCCCCCGTTTTTGTTAAAAGGCCTCCCCGCTAAAAGCGCCCCTCATTATAACCCATTTGGTTATAGGACCCCCTCTACAAAAGAGCACCTCCTTCATCAATATTTGACCTAACGGCGTTAACTAACTTAACCCAAGACCGGTGATGTTGACCACGCCACATCATCATCTTCTCCGGCAGGGTCGCCGGCCGGCCAAACTTGCGGCCGGCGACCTTCAAATTTTTTTTTTTTTTTTTTTTTTTTCTCTCTTCTCTCTCTCTCTCTAAGAAATTTTTTTTTTTTTTTTTTTTAAACTCTCTCTCTCTCTAGATCTCTAGAGAGAGAGAGAGAGAGCAGATCCAGTGGATCTGCTCGCAGACCTCTAATGGGTCTGCGAACAGATCCATTGAAGGTCTGTTCGCAGACCTTCAATGGATCTGCACTCTCTCTCTCTCTAGATCTATAGAGAGAGAGAGAGAGAGAGTTAAAAAAAAATTGTTTTTGGAGAGAGAAGAGAGAGAATAAAAAAAAAAAAAAAAAAACTTCCGGCCGGCGACTTGCCGGAGAAGATGATGATGTGGCGTGGTCAAATGATGTGGCAGAGAGAGAAAATGAGATGGAGGAGAGAAACTGTGGGTGAAATACACCTTTAAAGGGGTTTTTTTTCACCCATTCAAAGAGGGGGGCCCTTTAACCAAGCTAAGTCAAAGGGTTTTTACTAAGTCAACGAAATCATGGGGAGGCCTTTTAACAAAAACGGGGAGGCCTTTTAAAATCTCCCATAACCGAATTAGGAGACACTGGAGAAACCTATGAGGTGGTGGGCCCCTTTCTCCCCAAAAGTAAATTGAAGAAGTAAAGTTTTTTCCACGCTTATAAACTCATCCCGTGCCCCTACCACAATCATTGTAGGATTATCCCAACAGGGGGAAGATCTTTTCTCATCCATGAACTCTTTAACAAAACTGAAAATTAAAAGTCATGTGCATGGTGGCCAACCAAAAAATTGGAAAGTGTTAGAAAGGGAACGATGGTGGGTCTGAGGATGCTACTATATCTCGTGCCTACTAGACTTAATGTTTATTGTATGTTGTATACTCGTGTAATAGTCACAAACCAAAAGTTATATTATACATCTAGTAGTGTGTGTGTGTGTTTCGCTCATATTTAAGTCCTCTTTTCTATTATCTAAATCTGATTTGTTCGAAGTTCAATTCTTATTTTTCCATTATATTATTGAAAATCCTTCCAAGATTTAGGAGTTTATGTCAACACCTTGTAATCACTTGGGCAACGACTAGTTGACTCTCTTTAAAATTTTGTACCCTAGGAAATGAGTCAAAATCACATTTCCCTTTTTTTTTTTTTCGTTGAAAGAAATATACATTTCCCTTAATGGACTAGGAAACTATTTGAAAAGTTTGATATATCTAGGGAGCCAAGGGTAAAATTAGCCCTTTCTAACAAAAAAAAAAGGCCGCGGCTTTGGGGAATAAAGAAAATTCTCCGGGGAATAAATTCTTGAGGGAATTCAGATTTTTTTGAAAATTCTCCGGGGAATAAATTTTTATGGGGAATCCAGAATACATTTTTTTGAAAGTTCTCCTCCATGTCATATGTTCTCTCTGCCACTTCATCTTCTCGACACCTCATCATCTTCTCCGGCGAAATTCGCCGGCCGACCAATTTTCTGCCGGCGACCTTCAAACATAAAAAAAAAAAAAAAAAAAAATTTATTTTCTCTCTCCTCTCTCTCTCAATTTTTTTTCTTTTTTCTCTCTCTAGTACAGATCTGGAGAGAGAGAAGGTCTGTTCGTGTCTCTCTCTGTCTCTTAGTATCTGTCATATTTGGTGTGTAATCTGATTTAGGGTTTTTTTTTCTCTGTCTCCGTAGTCATTGTTCGATTTGGAGAATACCAGCAACGATCTTAAAAGTGATTTGAAAGATCTTTACATCAATTCTGCAGTGTAAGTTTCAAATAATTACTTGTTATTTAGGTTTTGCATAATGAATGAAAATGATTTAATGTTTGTTTGCTGCAGTCAAATTGATGTTTCTGGGAACCTAAAGGCTGTAGTTATCCACGTTCCCTACAGATTGAGGAAGGGTTTCCGTAAAATTCATGTCAAGCTTGTCAGGGAACTTGAAAAGAAGTTCAGTGGCAAGGTAAACCCTAATTTCTTGTTGCAAACTTAGTAGATGTGGAGATATAAGTCGACGTCATGGGTTTATTGACTGCAAGACTTTGGTAGTTGACAAGTCTATACTACACCCCTTCCTTAGAGAAGCCATTAAGGCAAGCAATCTGATACAAACCAAACTAAGGTCTCAATTTAATTCAAATCTGGTCGGTTCTCACGAACAGACCATTGAAGGTCTGTTCGTGAGAACAGACCTTCTCTCTCTCTCTAGATCTGTTCTAGAGAGAGGGAGAAAAGAAAAATAAATTTAGAGAGAGAGAGAGAGGAGAGAGAAAATTAAAAAAAAAAAAGTTTTTTTTTTTATGTTTGAAGGTCGTCGTTGGCCGGCCGGCGACTTTCACCGGAGAAGATGATGAGGTGTCGAGAAGATGAAGTGGTAGAGAGAGGTGATGAGATGGAGGATCCTTTTTTATAGCATCTTCTAAAATTAGAAGCCCCTTAGCAATAAAAAGAAACATAAAAAGTCAATCTTATAAGATTAGTTTTAATAAAAGTCTTTATTCCCCGGAGAATTTTCTTTATTCCCCAAAGCCGCGGCCAAAAAAAAAAGGGGTTAAAATTAGCCTTTAAACGGGGTATGAATCACTATCGGGGCCGTTGAACTCACTCAACGGTCCAGATTATACAATTAGATTAGGATGGGGCATTTCTTGTTACAAATCTCACATAAGAAAGGCGAGTTTCTCAAACGCGAGAAAGAAAAACGATGGAGGTGGAAAAGGGTCCGGAGTTCAACCAAACCTCTAACCCTAAAAGGCAAAAACTAGAAGAAGAAGAAGAAGACAGTGATGATCAAAAGTGGAGAAAATGGATGAACGACGTCAAAGCTTCTAGGTATAAATTTAGGTTTTCAAATTTAATTACTACTGACATGATTTCTTTGTTGTTGTTGATAATGATGATGATGATTTAGGGTTTCAATTTGATTATTATTGATATGATTTCTTTGTTGTTGTTGATAATGATGATGATTTAGGGTTTCAATTTGATTACTATTGATAAGATTTCTTTGTTGTTCGTCTATGTTTAGATTTAATTGTATTCCCGCTTCTAGTATATGCTATTTTTTATGGATCTTATTCCCAGGTTGTATGTTTGGATGAAGGTATTTAAAACTTAGGTTAAGATTCATAATTTAATAATTGTTTTAGTTCTGAAGATGACATGATTATAGAGTTGTAAATCAATAATTTGATGAGTAAACCCTAGCTTTTGGATTAGATTGTTAACTACAACGGCTCTAATATCTGTTTTTAATCCGTTCTATCGTATGTGTTATATTGATGAGTAAACCCTAGCTTGTTCATGAGATTGCTATCGACTACCATTGGCAACGGCTCTATTTTATGTTTGTATTCCGTTCAATCATTCGGGGTAACATTCATCAGAATACATCTTTTGATTATAAACTTATCTTAGCAATTGATTAATATTCTCCGTGGTGGTACTGTTGTTTCAGGGAAGAGGTTTCTAATTATCTCAATAAGTGGAACGACTTGACATTTGAACAGAAGAAGATGAAACGTGCGGAAATTGTTATGCATGATCCAGTTGATTATGGGTATGAGGGTCAGAGACTTCAGAAAATACTAGTGGACAGAGCTAAGAAAGAAGATATACAAAATGAAATTAAGCTCCTTGAGGTAATCATATATATACAATTCTATTGTTATTGTATCGTTTTACATGATTTTTCATCGCCATCATTTTTTTTATTTTTTTAGGAATTGGCTGCTTTCTGTAATGACATATATTCAGCCTACGTGCAAGCTAATGATGACAATTATGATTCCAAAGTGTCTGCGTGTGTTAGAAAATTAAGCAAGGTACTATTTGTAAATTGGACTCTCTCTCTCCTCTGTAACGAATGCTCCTATATATTTGTTTTCGGTCTGAATTTATAGATTTACTATGAAACAGGTTGAAAATGTTTACAAGAAGTTAAATGATGACTACGCTTCCACTTCCACTTCCGGTCGAAAATCACTCATTGTTACCCTCTTTTTGGAATTGGAGACTCTTGAGAAGATGAGTAGAATAGAAGAAATAAAAGAAGAGTTAGGAGACACTGGAGAAACCTACGAGGTATATAGTTACATTATTTTTTACGATTGTTTTTATAAGAACTGATATCACTTTTGCAATTTGTAGGATTTGCTAAACCGTATTGAAGAACTGATGGGTCTGAGTGATTTGTCTGTTGTCGATCCCATAACTGAGGTGCCCGAGGTTGCGATGTTAATAGTATTTTATTTGAAAGAAGTGCTGAGAAGAAAGGAAAAGGTAGAAAAGGGGAATGTGTATCCAAGACGATGAATGACATAGATGATGGATCTGGGCATACTACATTTTGTGCACGTGTTTGTAATGGTGATAAACTCTGACTATAGTTACTCCATATTATGCGTTTTTCAAGTGATGGATGATGAGTGATACTTTCTATTTTCAAGTGATGAACTCTGACTAATGTTTTTTTTCTTTTTTCATCTTAGATTCATTCATGATGCTGTCTAGGGTACTATGACCTTCTCTAACTGTTGTCTTGAATGAATTAGAAAACTATCTTGTTTCATTTCCATACTGCACTTCAGTATTCTCTTGGATAAAACTCAAAAACCATATAGGGGTTGGCCGGTCGACCATTTCTCCTAGTCTTTCTCTTACTTTGTACTTCCACTTAGTATGGAAACTAGATGGTATTTGAAAAACATAAGAGCTTGAGGGAAATCCTTCTCTCCCTTGTAGATTAACACGAGGGAGAGATGGCATGTGGTCTGACGGTGCTGACCCCAGTCAAAGGGGTGTAGAGGCGGCAAATTACACACAAAAAAAAAGTGCATTTGATTTTTGTCTGTACCATCTTCAATCTCTCATTTCAGTCTTCATATCTCTCTCTCTCTCTCTCTCTCTTTCAACTTCAAAAAGGTTTATTTAGTTGCGATCCACCCCCAAAACGATAATGCTTTAGGGGTTACCTACATTCTCTATTTTTCCGTTAAGTTGCGAGCGTGCCATTCACGTGAACTTCTTTTGACAAATTTGCCCTCTCCATCACCTTTATTGTTGGGGGTCCTTCCCTAAATAGTTGTTTTACAGTGGGGGTCCTTAACCATTTAAATACTACTACCTATTTTTTCATAAGAAAGTTGTGATTTTAGTGAAAACAAAGTTAAACTCTCTTCCAAGTGAGTAACTAGGTCGAGGTTTAACCTGAGTTTTGGAGTTCAGCTATAGTGGAGTTCTAGAAAAGAAGGTATTGGATAAATGCCAGCTAAAATTCAAAAAATTTTCAATCTTTTTCTCAAGATCAGACTGTTATTCATATAATGTAGTTGGTATTTAAATCTGTACAAGATCAAGACAAAAAAATAGAAATACCAACTACATTACATGAATAACAGTCTGATCTTGAGAAAAAAGAGAAAAAGATTGAAAAACTTTTGAATTTTTTTCAAAAGCAAAGAACTTTTGCTTAATTGCTTCAAATTCAAGATCAAATACTAAATTGAAGAACACAAATTTATAGAGAAAACATTAAAATTGAGCATAACGACTCAAAACCTAATAATTTTCTCCAATTTTAGCTCGCATTTATCTGAAACCTTCTTTTCTAGAACTCCATTATAGCTGAGCTCCAAAACCCAAGTTAAACCTCGACCTAGTTACTCACTTGGAAGAGAGTTGAACTTTGTTTTCACTAAAATCACAGCTTTCTTACGAAAAGATAGGAAGTAGTATTAAAATGGTGAAGGACCCCCACTGTAAAACAACTATTTAGGGAAGGACCCCCAACAGTAAAGTTGATGGAGAGGGCAAATTTGTCAAAGGAAGTTCACGTGAATGGCACGCTCGCAACTTAACGGGCTTTTGACGGAAAAATAGAGGATGTGGATAACCCCTAAAGCATTATCGTTTTGCGGGTGGATCCTTAATATAGGTAAATAACTGGGGTCTATACACTAAATAACTCCTTCAAAAAAGAAAAATATCTTCCATCTCTCTCGCCGGGGTTGTTGGAGTTTTTTTCTTCAATTTTTGACTTAAAAGTAAAAGATGAAAGATCTTGATTAATAAAAGCCAAACACCATAAAAAAGCAACCGGGGTGGCGCAAAAAATTTGATTGAGAAATTGTCAATAATCTTCACTTACAACTCAAAATCGGATTTCTTAAATTCACAGTCTTCCCCCCGTCTCTCCTCTCTCCCAACCCCAATTCCCTTCACAAATAGGCGAGATGTTCGTATCTAATTTTTAGTTCAGAGGTGGTGCAAAACTAGTAATATTGAAGAACCTCGTACCCGTGCTCAACCTGCTCATTTCAACAGGCCAGACAGGTTCGACCTACATACAGTCAGTGGCGCCGCCATTGGCCTCATTGGGTCAGGGGTGCCCTCAAGCTGATTTGGGCCCACGAGCCCTACTCCCAGCTTTACATATTGTTTAGAAAAGCTATTGACGAAAACTTCCTGACATCCATATAATACATTTTTTTTTACGGTATACAATCATCTTTAACGGCTAAAATTATATCTCTCGCCCTTATCTTCAAAGAATTGAGATTATATATCTTAAGGTTATACGGCTAAGAATTGAGAATTTGTCGATAATCTTCACCAACAAGTCAAAATCGGATGTCTTAAAATCACATCTTCCTCCGTCTCTCCTAACCTCAAATCCCCTTCACAAATGTAGGGAATTTCAGCTAAAAAAAAACTTCTTTCTGTTAGACGCACAATTTTTTGCTAACTTGTTGAAGGAGGAATTCAGAATCTAATGTTGTGTTTTCGTTCATTGATGGTGCAAAACTAGTAATATTATAGAAGCGTATTTGACAAAAATCTCTTTAAGAACTTCATACCCATGTCCAATCTCAACCTCATACCCAATATGAATGGACAAAGATAAAAAACAAGAGATGGTTTAATTTAAAAGATAAAGAGTTATACATATTCAGGAAAATCAAACAACAGTTTTTGATTATACTCTTCAAAATCAATTGTCGAAGAACATACAAAACAACAACCTAAGTACCAAACATAAAAGACAGTTCTAAATATCCAGGAAAATCAAACAACATTTTTAGTTATCATACTCTTCATAATTAATTGTCGAAATACCAACAAAATGACAACCTAAGTACGAGTCATCTGGTATCTTTGGTTTTGTGAACTTCTGCAAAAAGGACTCGTATACTTTATAAATTTGGACGATAAGCATCGGGTGACGTTCGCGCATCAGCTTAATCACGCTTCCGATGTCGGTTTTTCCGAAAACAGACTATATAAGATAGAAAACACTTGATCAGACATTAACAATATTCATAAATTAAAAATATAAAAGAAATAAAACTTACCTTTTTAGCATTAATGACTCCGATATAGTGACAAAGCATGTTTCGATAAAAGCGTATGAGACATCTGCAATCTGTGTAAAACTTAACCTCATCTAGAGGTCCTTTTTTTCGGGAATTTTCGCATTCTTTTCTCAAATCCACACTAAACATATAATCCCATGATTTCCATCCCTTACCATTATCTCCCAAGTAGTTGGGATTTAACTCTTCAAGTTTTGATAGAAACGCTTTATAAAACTTTCCGGCACGGACACCACCCAAAAAGTCTGAGTATCTTTTAATAAACTTACTTGCTTTTTCTTTATCATAAAATAAAGGGTGGCGAAGAATAAGACACCAGTCGGTTGTAAAGGCCCATCTAGCCATGCCTTGTAAATGACTATTTTCACCTCTACAAATGAAAAAGAAATAAAGTCAGTACTACATAATCAATTACTAATAGGTGAAAAAAAACTTAAAAGAAGAGCAAAACTTAAAGGAAGAGTTACCCGAATCGTTCGATCAAATCATTAGCTTCTACGTAAACACTTGGGTCGAAAAACCCCAAAATTAATTGTTTCATTCCTTTCATCATCAATTCTTTAATGTCTTTGATATCTATAAAATGAAAAACGTATAAATTAAATATCTGTAATTTAAGTAATAATGATAATGTAAAAGATAAAAAAGGAAAAAGATTACCATCATTTTTGGATTCTTTCAACCCCATAAACTTGGCCATAACCTTTGATTTTCTTCCATTACTATATTCAACAATGAAAATGTTTTCCATTGTTAATATATCTGCATTCATTCTTTCATACGATCTCAAACCATTCAAACCCGTAAAAATATCTTGAAAAATTTTAATGACAGTCTTCGACGGATGAGCGCTCCCTTCGTCCTCAAAAAGCTTATAATCGAGAGCTCTAGCCTCACATTTTGCTTTAAATTCTTTTAAATTGCATAGATAGGGTTCGTATGCTTGAAAAGTTGTCCCATTCAACGTAAAGTCACCTCTATAAATCAACCAATTAGGATGATCTATCCTAAAAATAATATCAGTCCCTTCTTGCACCACCACGTCTTCTACATAATTTCTGTGAATGAGTTTTCCCTTACGCGTATGGTTAGGGTCATTATCATGTAACTCACCGCCTATCACTTGTAATTCTGGAGCCATTCCTAAGAATAACAATTTATAACTATCAATCGATATCAAACATCGACTAATTCACAGAATTTGAACTTAAGAAAATCAAGAATCATAACTATCGATCATGAAACAAACATCGACTTTTAACAAGATTGAATTAACCTAAGATTCATAACTTATAAGAAAATAAAAATCATATTAGTTGACTCATCAAATATGCTCAAGGTACTATACTACTTCATGCTTAATCTCTAAATCATTCTTAATCTCATCTTAATGAGTTCTTTTTATTTTCAGGGTTTGCCACTAAATAACATATTCGAAAGAGAAGATCGAAGTTGTTGATGAAACTAATAAATCGGTAAAGTATAGTGTTTTAGACGGAGAACTTGTGAATTTTTACAAGAATTTAAAGGCTACACTGAGTGTAGTACCAAAGGAGGGTGAAGAAGTTCTAAATTTGAAAAAGCAACTACTCTTCAAGAATTTGCAGTTAAGAGCTTTCAAGGTCTGGATGCTTATCTCTTAACCAAGGCATAAATGAAGAGAGTCTAGTTAAATGGAGTTGTGAATTTGAAGTTCCTGAACCAACTACTCTTACAGAATTTTCAGTTAAGAGCTTTCAAGGTCTAAATGCTTATCTCTTAACCAAGGCATACATAATGGAATCATAAATAAGTGAAGTCCTACGGATCTACATCAAAATACTTGTATGAAAGGTTATTAGCTTTTCAGCTACAAATCTATGAAGAGTAATAAGAGAAAATTCATGATATAAGAATGTCATATAAGAGAAAATTTTACCTGAGCAAGCAGCTGGAACTCAGGTGTGAACCCTAGGGTTTTGGAGTGAAGGAGCCGATTCCCACTTTCTCTCTCTAATTTCTTCATTCAGACAAAAGAAAAAAACACCATGACTCTTTTACTAAAATACCCCTATATGGTAGAGAAATAACAAAACTGCCTGGCTGCCCATTCACGATGGCACATCTCCTTTTCTCTGTTAATGGCCCTTGCTGCCCATTCATGATGGCACATCTCCTGTCTCTGTTAATGACTGCTGCAGTTAAATCTGGTGGTGGAATCCCACTAGCTCCGATCAATAACTAAGCAACCTGGTCAAGCTTTTGGTGGTGGAGTGACACCACAGACCTGGCCAAATCTCGGATATGAAGTTCCTGGATTGGGAATGCCAAATGGCGGGGCGAACGACATTCAAAAACAAACTCAGGTAGGTAACTTCTCAAGTAAGCTAATATCGCATACTAGTTACTCAGTTGAGTTTATGACATGATTGTCTTATTTCTATATTTGCTGCCGTGACAGATGGGGGATGTTAGACCAACAAACATCCGAAAACCTAGTTGATCATATTCCACACCTTATACTAAACTGATGTGGGCACACCGTGAATAGGTTCATATCTGCACCCTAAACAGTTACAAGAAAAAGTTAAACGTATAGAATTTTTGCCCCGGAAATCTGAATATCACAGCCTTCCGGTGACTGTTTTTTATTTCTACGCTTCTTAGATTACATTATTGTAGCATCAAGAATATTGATTTAAGCTAAGTTTGTCGCAAAGGTATGTTTTTCTTTTCTCATTTATGTATATCACTCATTTAAATTTGAACCGAGTCAGAATCAATTCAAATTAGCCATGTACACGAGTCAGAAAGACATTGCGTAAAATTTAACATTCTAAATTCCGATTCAAGTCAACTCAGATTTCAAAAGACTGTGAGCAAAGAAAGAAGAAGAAATAATAACTTGTTTGTATTTGAAGAAAAATTGATGCATAAACAACTATAATACAAAAGTTACAGCAAAAAAAGACTAATTTATCTCATATTCCTAGAATGATAAAACACAAAAGTTACAAGTAAATTGCATGTAGATAAACATTAAGTGAAACAAAGTTGTTAGCGAGAAAGCTGAGGATAAATTACCTCACAAATTCAGTTCAGTTCTGAAAAAAATTCTCAATAACTTCTCTTGTCCAGGATCATTTGGTCGTCCGTCGTTCCTCTGTCGCGTTGTTCAGACATGAAGAAGAAAAAACACAATCAACTAAGCACCAAAAAAGTGTAACTAGAAACATGAAAAGGATAATAGAAGAATATTTACCAATGTATCAAAGTTAAACTGAAAACTTCTCCAATAAATATCATTGTTTTGGTAATTGAGTTTCTCTTTATTTTTTTAGGAGTTTCTCTTTGTTGTACCTCCGGCAGGTACAATTGAATTGTTGACGACAACCATGCAAATGCTATATACAAATCGAATTTTGGCATGGAAGGCTAAAATTTCCACTTCATCTCGTCGTCAAGCATGGAACATCACCATATACCACCTAAAGATAACAATAAATGATAGGAAATCGAAATACATAAAACGCGATCCGAAGAAGAGAATACTTATTATGGAGCACTAAAATGTCTCATCCTGTAAGCAAGAGACCCAAGAAAAGAAATACACAAAGGTAATCATAATTGGGATTGATTCTGGTAAGAACCAATATGAGAAGCTTTAGATAATTGAAATGCGAATAACAAATTATACATAGATGATCAAAGCGAAAAAAAAAAACATAAAATGCAGACCTATGGGGGCCTCTACGGGGAATTGATATTCCGGATCGACATTTCTCTAACACCATTCTATTCTTTATAGCAATAGTCCAGTGCTCTAATACTGGGGCATACCAATCCTCCTTGTTATCACCTATAAGCAATCTACCTCTCCAAAACTTGGGTTGTTGTGCGTCTCTGAAGCTACCGAGTTATATTTCTCCATTTTAACAATACATATAATTTCTCTATGCTCGAGACTATCAATTCACAAAGCTAATTGCAGAAGTATTTAACAGACTACAGAGAACTGCATCAAACATTCTACATCATATTATCCTATTGTGCTTATTTTCTTGATTATATTGAATCGTTTATAGGTGCTTTAATATTTTACCAACAAAAGCTAGAACAATGGTCCAACACTACCAAAATTATGTAAAATGTATCATAATGTTTTGATTCAAATGTCAACGTCAAGTTGAACATGCTACTTTATAACAATGATCAAGGTTCATCGCATTACCCAAAGACTGGTAAAGGGCCATGCCTCGTCCATTAGTTACCAATCCAAAATGAGAAAAAAAAAAAAGGCGTTGCAGACGTATCTTTGTTGGGCAGTTTTTGTGGTGCCAAATTAACTCCATGAAAAAATGTTCGTGACAAATCGAAACATAAGACATCCAAATTGAAGCTTCCTTTAAAGCTTTGGATTAAATTTTCGTCACATTTGATTGAAACAAATGTTCATGTCCTAGGCGATACACCCAAGTACATATAAAAATGGGTATGTTGGTTATTTAGGATAAGTATGGTCGTTTATTTTTATTGAGAGATTGATGTAGATCACATCCGACTGCTTACATAAAATCTTCTACGTGTAAATTGACCCAAATCAGAAGGCTACTTGTCTCTCTCCCTCTTCTCTCTTCTCAGCAACTCTCTACTCTTTATTAACTTTGAAATCTAATATATCAAGATTATTGAAATTATTGATTTTGTTAATTTGCATGGAAAATTTTGAGATTGTTACTGTGTTAGCCAATGGGGATCTGTCACGTCCAACAGATACGACGAAAACCTAATAACGATAGTGATGAACTTCTTCAGATAATGATGTTGATGGCGACGACGGTTGTGGTGGTGGTGGCAGCTATGGTGGTGGTCAATGCCTGGATAAACGAATGTATTTTCGGCTAAGGGACTTGTTATGCTATGGTAGTAAACTTTTCACTGTTATTTTTTAGTCTTTTGACAACACTGTAGATTTTCTACTTTAGTAGTAAAGTACAAAAACTTGTTATGTTATGCTATTATATAATTTTTCTTTAGCAAAAAAAAAATCGAATTTTGTGCCTCAAAGCGGGTCTTGAGGCACCGCCTCGCCTTGTGAAAGCAACCCGCCTTGAGACATAACACGTATTTTAACATTTTGGTGAAGGTGACGAAGATGACAATTTCGGATAACAATGATGAGCGAGAAAGAATATGGCATTCTAGTCCCTTCAGCCTTCTGTAATTATATTCTAGCAACCTTGCCGGACGTAAGAAAGGGAAAGGGCAGAGGGGAAAGTATTTTATAGGAATTGAAGAAAGGGAAGAAACATTGAATTTTTCAAATTCACTAACACAATCATGGTCTTAGGTGCGAAATAGATATGCACCACAAAGAAAAAGTTTGTTGGATTTTAACCTAAGAATTGAAGTAATTATATTTTATATCTAATTTTTTTTTATCTCCCCTTTACGATCTTTACCACCTCTTCCTCTCTTTATGTTTTCTCTCTCTCGGTAGAATTTTTTGAGAGAAATTTTAAAAGAAATGAAGTGTTTGACTAGAGAGAGGGAAGGGGGGGGGGGGGGGGGGGGGGGGGGGGAGAGAAAGAAAAAAGGTTGATAGTGCTCGGAAGTGGTAAAAAATGGTGGTAATTGAGATGATGAAAAAATTTGGCAGTAAATTAAGAGCATTTTACTAATGAGGCTTAATATTAGATTATCCCACTTTATATATTAAAAAAGGCCAGCCAATTTTATGAGATGAGTTTGGTCGTTCATTTTTGCTAGGAAACCGAAATGGATCAGATCCAACAGCAAATACAATGTCCTCATTATGTAGGAGGTGATTATGGTCAGAATCCGTGGTAGCCAAGATGATGAAAAAATGTGAAGACAAGAAATATTTTAATTTCGTGACTTAATATTAGGTTACCTGCCCCTAGGGGTGTTCGTTGGTACGGTATCCGGTTTTTTGGTGACATCCGTTACCAAACCACTCATGGTTTGGTTAGTGATTTTCAAACCGTTACCAAACCGATCAGAGTTTGGTTCGGTTACCAACCAAACCATCCTAAGCAGTTTGGATACTACTGGATACCAAACCATCCATAAAACGCAATTTGTTCTCCATGAAAATCGGCGAATCGAGTTACTTTCTTCATACATTAACGTGTAAAATCAAGACAACACTCTTGAAAAACCTGGAGAAACAATCAAACTAACATAATGCATCGAAAAAACATTTGAAACATGAAAGACATGTGCAGGTCCCCCGCCGAAATATTATATAGTAGCTAATAACATTGATGATACATGAATTGTTTTAATCTAATACTAGCTAGTAACATTATATTGTAGTAGTGTTGTTGTTTTGTATGGGTAGTAGTTATTCTTATTTATAGCAAATTGATGAAAGATATGTATTTGTATGAAATCATAGAGATATGATAGATGTATTTTAGAAAAAATTATGTAAATATATAATTATATATATTAATTGAACTTGACTGGTTCGGTTTTGTTTTAATGGTTCTTAAAAAGTGCATCCACTTACCGAACCAAACCTGTTGGTTTTTGGAAATCTACAACCGTACCAAACCACTCGTCCTTTAGTTTGGTTTGAAAACCGATTGGACCGGTTTGGATTGGTTTGGTTTGATTGGTTCGGTCTATTTTTGCACACCCCTACCTGCCCCAAATCACCTGCCTTCCCCAGTTACACACTTAATTGACAGAGTTTTGTGGTAATACATATGGCTCCTCAATTTAATTTAAAGAAAGACACACAACTTCTTTAAATTCATCCTCAACTTAATGTGAATCTTAGATTAATAAATATTGGCCACCAACCGCAATAAAGAAATTTCACATATCAAGATCCAAAAAGTTTAGTATCTTCAGTTTGAGAGTAAGGGTCAAATGGATGAAGTTTTAGAGCATCTCCAATGCAAGACACAGAGAAAAACTCTAAAAATTCTTTGTGTCAAGTGTGAAATATGGATTTCTCAAAAAAAATAAAAATTGTGAAAAATGGATCTCTAAATAGTTTATTTCCTATTTGACCATTTAGAGACACTCTGTTGCAAAACCTTCTCCAATGCAACACTCAAGAGAAACTCTAAAAGCCTAAATATTTGTTTAAAACTAATTGATTTGTTTATGTGACACTTAGAGATTCTCAAGAGGGCACTCTAAATTTAGAGTGTCCTCTTAAAGATCTCTAAAATAAATCTCGACAATTCACTTTAGAGATTCATGTTGAATTTTGCATTGGAGATGGATTTTAAAGAAAAAAATCTAAAAAAATCCTATGTGGCACTCTAAGATTTAGAATTTGAGTGTTGCATTGGAGATGCTCTTAGAAAATTCACACATAAACATAGTCATTACAATGACACTCGATAAACCAAACTAAACTGAACTTCTTTATTTATATAGGAGTATTTAATAATTAAAGTTCAATAAACTATGGATTTCACCTCTGTTGTTGATCGAACTGAGATCTACAGAGTTTTGAGATTGATGTCAACATTATTGAGATGTGGTTTCATTTTTTTTTTTTTATGTCCAAACAATGATGCCATTATTGCTAATGTCTTGGGAACTTGTTTTGTTTAGTTGGAAAAAATGAATAAATTGGCTGATTCCAAAAGAAAACAGAGAATGGCAAACCACCAAACCGCTGCTGCGGTCAACTTGAAATTCCCCTTGAAGAAGAACAACATATTTCATGGGAATATCTATGTATGCATAAAGTGGGATTTTTTTTTGTACAATATTGGACTAATTACTATTTGTTTGTAATAATAATGTCTTAAAAACATTGAGATTGGAGGACAGACCTTGGGTTGCAGCAGCAGCAGCAGCAGCAGCAGGTGATGTAATATTGTACGGCTGACAACTTGAAAAGACCCATATAACAGCCGTTGATGATGATCTGTTGACCGGATCTCTGAAAATTTCCCAAAAAAAGCAAACCTACAAGGTTAATAATCTTACAATAGAAGAGCCCAGGTAACAGATCTAATGGAGTATATAGAAAGAACAAATTAGTCTTTTAGAGAGAGAAAGAGAGAGAGAGAGAGAACAAACCTTTTGCCCTCTCTGAGACAGAGCCTGAGGTACCTGGTGGTATTCATTGAGGTACTTAGACCCAAAAGGATATCATTTTTGAATTTGTATTGGTAGCAGCTGCTGAATTAAGATAAAAGAAGTGGAGATCCAAACTGAACCCTAGACGGCAGTTCACACACATCTCTCTCTCTCTCTCTCTAAAAGATATTAGAGATATATAGAATTCTAGAGAGAGAGAGAGATCTACATAAATGGACGGTTAGGAACTGCATGATACACAACAATAAAAAGATATTCAGATGCTGCTATTAAAAAGCCCTATTTTCACTCGGTTACACAACTGATGTAAGAATAAAAAGCAAAAGGTGTAAACTTTGAGGACGAGGAAGGTATTTACGTGACCGCATATCTAAACTTATTCATTAAAACTACAAAAATGATAGTCTGCCCGAAATGGCCGGCCGAAATCTGACCTGGCCGGCCACCTCGAACAGAGTTGTTTATGCGGCAAAGATATGGGCAATTTTTAGAAGTTCAAGATTTAGTCCCTGTATAATAAGTCATTTAAGCTCACAGTCCTTCCGGGCAAATGAGGTGTTCACATAATCTGGACTGTTGATTAGAAATCAACAGTCCAGATTATAAGGGACGAAAATATAAAACCTAAAAAATCAAAAATCCCCTAATTTCACACAGCTTTCTCTCTCTACAGTCCTTTCCTTCAACCGAGCCCTAAATCACCATCTTCACTTCTTCGATTTTCTTGTCGATTTTCGTTATAATAAGAGGTAATTATTATTTTCTTAGTCTTGTTCCTTGTATAAGAGGTTTCATTTTTATCTCAATTGATTGTTTAAGAAACCCACAAAAACTATAACCAAACCTAGGGCATACTTTGTGAGTCGATTAAGAATGATAATTAGTCGACTAAGATAATCAGTCGACTGATGAACCAGCAAATTAAATCAACCCGTATCACTAACATATGGTTTTACAGCTATGTTGTTAAAGGCGCACTTTGGTGCAGGGTTCCTGAACCCATCAGCTCGCTTCAAATTCATTTCCCGTTGTTTCCCCTTGGCGCCTCGCTTCGCCTCTCGCACAATACAATAGTTTTACAGTAATCGATATGTTCAAGTTCCTTCAATAACTTTTATTTGGCCACTTTTCAGTATATGTTATGGTTCGTCATATCTTTTTAGCATTTCATTAGTCACTATTGGGAGCCTATTGTCTTAGTTATTTCGTTTCAATCTACATATTAAGATATGTTTCAACAAGCTGTACAACAACCTGCATGTTTAGAGTTATATCTATCTGCATCACTCATGGAGCCACAACGGGATGACATATCACAAATCTCAAGCTGCCTAGTCACATTTCGATTTATTTTCCTATTACATCTATAGTGACGAACTTTTCCAGGACTAAGGATATGATTGTGCTCGAGACGGACAATAGAAATCTCCCATTTACCATTATCTTTTAAATTAACAGTGATTTTCGAACCACACCCATTTCTACTAGAAGGTTGAGGTTGAACAGGATTGGTTCTTGTACTTTTATTTTTCCCATTTCTTGCACATGATATGATAACATATTTTAAAATTCCACGATATTTTCGTTGCGATCTCTTTCTCACTGGATATCCAACTTTTCTTGCATAATTAAGACAATATTTGTAGAAGTCATCAACACTATTAAACTCCATCCCAACACTAGGCGTTGGTACATCTATTTCAACACCAACTTCTTTTTGGTTCTCATTCTCAGAACTTAAATACAAAACATCTTCTTCTTCGTGGTTTTCATTATCAGAACTTGATGTCAAAATATTGCAATCCGCTCTTTCATTCTCAGAAGTCATGTTAAAGCCATCAAAATCCTCAATTTCCGACTGCATTTCTATATGCATAAAGAATATAACACACAAGTAGTAAGAGATGAATAACATGAATAAGTAAACAATAGTTGGTCAGTATACAATACCAATAAAATAAAATAATGGTCTAACAATACAACATTGGCAAAAAAACAGCAATGAGGATAACATAATAGAAGCGAATTAATATAACATCTTATCGGATACTATAAATCTACTTAAGCTATACTCTTAATATCATTTAATTTTAAAATACATCTTAGCAATTGATTAATATTCTCCATGGTTGTCTTATTGGTTCAGGGAAGAGGTTTCTAAATATCTCAATTGGTGGAAGCACTTAACATTTGAACAGAAGAGGAAGGAACGTATGGAAATTGTTATGCATTATTCAATTGATTATGATATTGAGGGTCAGAGATTTCAGAAAATACTAGTGGACAGAGCTGATAAAGAAGATATATTAAACGAAATCAAGCTCCATGAGGTAATAATATATATAGAATTCTATTGTTATTATATCGTTTTACATGATTGTTCATCGCCGTCATTTATTTTATGTTTTTTTTTTCAGGAATTGGCTGCTTTATGTCGTGACCTATGTTCGGGCTACATAAAAACTTGTTCTGACAAATATAATTCCGAATTGTCCGCGTGTTGTAGAAAATTAAGCAAGGTATTATTTGTGAACTGGACTCTCTCTATCTCTCTCTGTAACAAATGCTCCTATATATTTGTTTTGGGTCTGAATTTTTAAATTTACTATGAAACAGATTGAAAATGTTGCCGAGAAGTTAAATAATGACACTTCCCGTGGAGAAACATTCATTTGTACCCTCCTACTACAATTGGAATATCTTCAGGAGTGGCCTGGAGAAGAAGAAATAAACGAGTTAGGAGACACTGGAGAAACCTATGAGGTATGTAGTTAAATTATTTTTGACAAATTGTGATTAAATCTTATATCACTTTTGCAATTTGTAGGGATTTGGTAAACCAAATTAAAGAACTGATGTTAAATTATTTTTGACAAATTGTTTTTATAAAATCTTATGTCACTTTTGCAATTTGTAGGATTTGGTAAACCGAATTAAAGAACTGATGGATCTGAGTGATTTGTCTGTTCTCAATCCCATAGCTGAGGTGCCCGAGGTTGCGATGTTAATAGTATTTTATTTGAAACGAGTGGTGAGAAGAAAGGAAGAGGTAGGAAAGGGGAATATATATCCAAGACGAAGAAGAATGACATAGATGGTGGTGGATGCTACATTTTGTGCATGTGTTTGTAATGGTGTCATAATCTCTGACTATGTTAGGCCTTTCTTTTTTGTGATTTTAAGATATGCATTTGATTTTTCTTTCTAATTGATTTTCTCTGTACAATCATCAAATATCTCATTTCCACTTTCATCTCTCTTGCAGTCTTCATTCGATATTTTTTTTCAATTTTTCACTGAAGAATAAATGCCAAACACCATGAAAGAGCAACTTTGTTAATCGAAACATTTGATTGAGAATTTGTTGATAATTGTCAACCAACAACTCAAAATCCTATTTCATCAATCACTACATCATCTTCCTTTGTTAATCCTATTGACTTGCATTAAGATGTAAAACTAAAGTAAAGATATAAATGAACTCTAATGACCCTAGGTAGCCATATTTAATGGGAGTGCCGGATTCGGGACCATTTTAAAAGTTAGATATTATTAGGGAGTCAAGCCCACGACCTCATGGGTTTAAGAGGGGGTTGTCAAACGGTTACAGCAAAGGATGGTGGGCGTAAAATTAGCCTTAGGGGTAATAATCACTCAGATTGAACTCATTCAAGGGTCGAGATAGGATTGGGCAATCTTTGTAAGTTATAACGGCCAGTTTCTTAAACGCGAGAAAGAAAAACCATGGAGGTGGAAAAGACTCTGGTGCTCAACCAAACCCCTAACCTTAAATGGCAAAAACGAGAAGAAGAAGAAGACATTGATGATAAAAAGTGGAGAAATTGGATGAACAAAGTGAAAGCTTCTAGGTAAAGACGAAGGGATTCAAATTTAATTACTATTGATATGATTTCTTTGTTGTTGTTGATAATGATGATGATTTAGTGTTTCAATTTGATTACTCTTGATAAGATTCTTTGTTTTTGTTGATGATGATGATAAATTGTTTTAGTTCTGAAAATGTTATGATTGTAGAGTTGCAGATTAATAATTTCATGAGTAAACCCTAGTTTTTGGATGAGATTGTTAATCGGCAACCGCTCTAATTTGTGTTTTTAGGCCCTTCTATCATTTTATGTATATGTTATCGACTAACTACCATTGGAAACGGCTCTAATTTGTGTTTTTAGTCCGTTCCATCATTTGGGGTACGTGTTATATATTGATGAGTAAACCCTAGTTTGTTCATGAGATTGTTGTCGACTACCATTGGCACGACTCTAACTTATATTTTTAGCCCGTTCTATCATTCGGGGTCTGTGTTAAATTGATGAGTAAACCGTAGCTTGTTCATGAGATTGTTATTGACTACCATTGGCAACGGCTCTAATTTATGTTTTTAGTCCGTTTCATCATTCGGGCTAATTGGTAACATTCATCAGAATACATCTTTTGATTATAAACTTATCTTAGGAATTGATTAATATTCTCCATGGTGGTGATGTTGTTTCAGGGAAGAGGTTTCTAAATGTCTCAATTGGTGGAAGGACTTGACATTTGAACAGAAGAGTAAGGAGCATGTGGAAATTGAAGTGTATACCTCGTGATGGTGATGTTGTTTCAGGGTCTGAATTTTTAGATTTACTTTGAAACAGATTGAAAATATTTACGAGAAGTTAAATAATGACTGCACTTCCGGTCGAAAAGCATTCATTATGCCCATCTTTTCAGAGTTGGAGGATCTTAAGGAGAGGCATGGAAAAGAAATAATCGAGTTAGGAGACACTGGAGAAACCTACGAGGTATATACTTCAATTAGTTTTGAGGATTGTTTTTATAAGGTCTGATATCACTTTTGCAATTTGTAGGATTTGCTGAACCGTATTGAAGAACTGATGGATCTGAGTGATTGTTCTGCTATCGATCCCATAGCTGTGGTGCCCGAGGTTGCGACGTTCATAGTATTTTATTTGAAAAGAGTGGTGTGAAGAAAGGAAGAGGTAGAAAAGGCAAATGTGTATCCAAGACAATGAATTACATATAGATGGTGGATGTGGGGATACTACATTTTGTGCATGTGTTTGTAATGGTGATAAACCCGACTAATGTTCTTTCTATATTATGTGTTTTTCAAGTGATAGACGATCAAGTGATATTTTCTACATTTTATTTGAATGTCTTGTCTAAGCTTGAATGTTTTTTTTTCTTTTTTCATCTTAGATTCATTCATGATGCTGTCTAGGGTACTATGACTTTCTCTAACTGTTGTCTTGAATGAATCAGAAAACTATCTTGTTTCTCTTAGATCAAACTCAGAAACCATAGAGGGGTTGGTTGGTCAATCGTTTGATTTTTCTCTGTACCATCTTCAATCTCTCATTGCCATCTTCATATCTCTTGCATGCATTGTTGGAGATTTTTTCATTTCTTTCACTTAAGTTCTTTATGTAAAAGATGAAAGATCTTCAAGAATAAATACCGAACACCATAAAATAGCAACTGGGTGAATAAAAAAACTTCGATTGAGAATTTGTCAAATTCTTAAAATCACCATCTTCCTCCGTCTCTCCCCCGTCCCACCCTAAACTCCCCTTCACAAGTCAAGGGGATTTCGGCTAAAAACTTCTTCCTGTAACTCTGAGTAAGAAACGAGAAGATGGTGAAGCACAATTTTTTTCGAGTTGTTGAAGGAGAAATTCGAATCTAATGTTGTGATTTAGTTCATAGGTGGTGCAACACTTCTAATATTATAGAAGTGTATTTGACAAAAGTCTCTTGAAGAACTCCGTGCCCAACCTGCTAAATTCAACACGCCAGAGAAGGTCAACCCTTATATAGTCAGGGTCTCAGGGATCGGGTGACATTGGTCTCAGTGGGTCATGGGTTCCCTGCAAGCTGATTTGGGCCCACGCACCTTATCCCAGGCTTATTTTTAAAGAAGTGAGATTATACATCCTAAACTTATCACCTATGGTTAAGATTACATCTGTTAAACTTATCTCTAAAGATTGAGATTATAAAACCGTTTGTGCCCTCGGACACAAATTGAACTCTCGTATTGGAAAATTAGAGAGCTTAAAACTTTCATCGCATACGACACACCTAAAAAACATATATATATATATATATATATATATATATATATAACTTCAAGCAACATTTCCCACATAGTCACGTAAAGCCAAAACAATACAGCATTTATACAGTGACCTGAGTTTTTTTTTTTTTTTTTGATAAAGGATACAGTGACCTGAGTTACCATTCAATTCTCATGGAACTTGCTTCCTTTGACAATACTACTCAAAAAAATTTAAGGGTATGAATTGATAAATATGTCATACAGGTAATATGAGGAGGTGTTGGGTCGCTTTGGCCGGAAAAGCTATTTTAATATGCAAGGTTTTTTCCACACTTATAAACTCATTCCACACCCCTATCACAACCAATGTAGGATTATCCCAACAGAAGGCAGGCCCGTGTATGAGGGCGTGCGGGCCGTACGCCCACACAGGCCCCCACCACAAAGGGCCTATTTGTGTGCACTCTTAGATTTAGTCTCATAAAGATACTAATAATAAAGCATGTAAATAGATACTTAGGTGTCGTCTTAGCGTGCTGGTAATTCTTTAGGAAGTTATTGAACTGGTTGTGGGTTCGCATCCCGCAGGTAGTGTGTTGGCGAATATTTTGGGTGTTTTTGGGTTATCATAAAGGCGCCCTTACGAAGAATTATTGGCGCCTCCTCAAGGCAAAACTTGGAGGGAGGACGTGAGAAAAATGGGTGCTAATAATAGTTTTGAAAATATTTCCGAAAAGTTAAATAATGACACCTTGCGTCGAGAAACATTCATTTGTACCCTCCAATTAGAATTGGAATATTCTCATCAAAAAAAATTAGAATTGGAATATCTTCAGGAGTGGTCTGGAGAAGAAGAAATAAACGAGTTAGGAGACACTGGAGAAACCTATGAGGTATGTAGTTAAATTATTTTTGACAATTGTTTCTATAAGATCTTATATCACTTTTGCAATTTGTAGGGTTTGGTGAACCGAATTGAAGAACTGATGGATCTGCGTGATTCATATGTTCTCAATCTCATATTTGAGGTGCCCGAGGTTGCGATGTTAATAGTATTTTATTTGAAACGAGTGGTGAGAAGAAATGAAGAGGTAGAAAAGGGGAATGTGAAAACAAGACGAAGAATGACATAGATGGTGGATGCTACAGTTTGTGCATGTGTTTGTAATGCTGTCATAATCTCTGACTAATGTTACTCCATATTATGTGTTTTTCAAGTAATGGATGGTCAAAGTGATTCCATTTTATCTGACTAAAGTTACATTTATTTTTTTGTGATTTTAAGATATGCATTTGATTTTTCTCTCCGTAATTGATTTTCTCTGTACCATCTTCAATTATCTCATTTCCACTTTCATCTCTCTTGCAGTCATCATTCGATATTTTTTCAGTTTTTCACTGAAGAATATATGCCAAACATAAAAGAGCAACTAGGTGAATGACATTTGATTGAGAATTTGTCGATAATTTACCAGTGACTCAAAGAAATCACTACATCTTCCTCCGTCTCTCCTCTCTCCCAACCTCACTCTAGTTTACTCCCATTGGATTCACCGTATAGAGATCACACTTCTCATTCACAAATGAATGGTGTTTTGACAAAAAGAATTCTTCCTTTTACCCTCACAATTTTTTTTATTGTTGGACTAATGTTGTGATTTAGTTCATATGTGGCGCAAAACTAGTAAACTCATAGAAGCATAGAAAGTGTTTACGGCAAAGATGACTCAGCATCCCCCACCACGGAAGATGGTAAATCTAAGTGATTTTTTGGATATGATATCGTTTGCATCATGATTTTCACTTAGATTGATATTTCTTAAAAACACTTCAAAAGATTAAAAAAACATGCACCCAAAATTGTTAAGAATAATTATAACGAAGCAGAAATTAAGATTCATTAGCAATTGAACTCAATTTTGAAAAAAAAGAAAATAAACAAAAAACATGAGACGTGGGATTTGAGCTCTAGTCCATCAGTTGGAAGTTCCCTTCTCTAACCAATAGAGCTATTTTGAAAGTCATGATATGTGTTACGTTGTTAACGATATAACATTACAGACCCTTAAAAGAAATGGGGGCGGATGCCTTGCCCCCCCCCCCCCCCCCC
>BEHA01050193.1:2541353-2560518 GCA_002897215.1 Eschscholzia californica subsp. californica
CCCCCCGGCCACGACTTTGGGATGGACCAGCTAGAAAGTCGATATACCTTTTGATAAACTGACATACCTTTGCTTTATCATAAAATAGAGGGTGGTGTAAAGAAGACGTCAGTCGTTATTAGAGGCCCATTCAGGCATAGCAGATACACGACCATTTTCACTTCTGAAAATGAAAAAGAAATAAAGTTAATATTAGATGTTCAATTACCGATGAGTGAAAAAAAATGCTTAAAGAAAAAAGTTATTTGAATCTTCGGATTAAATCTACAACTTCTTTATATAGATTTAGATCGAAAAACACTATAATCAAATCTTTCAATCTTTAATATCTTCGGGAAAATATCAACTTCTTATTTTGGATTCTTTCAGCCCTATAAATTTGACCCTTCTATGCTTTCGTAAACCATTAAGTCCGCAAAAATGTCTCGATTATAATAAGGTCGCGGCTTTGGGGCATAAAGAATAATCTCCGGGAAATAAATTCTTTAGGGAATCCATGTTTTTCTATACATTCTCGAGGGAATATTATTTTTTAACCCAAAAATTAATTTGATCAAACATTGCCCCATAATCTTCATCCTCTCCATCACCATCACCACCACAACTTTTCACTACCACCATTTTGACTACCATTTCCTCCCCTTCTCTCTCCTTTCTTCTCCTCTCTCACATACTGTTACCTTCTCTCTCTCTCTCTCTCGGTCTCTCCCTTTCTCTCTCTATTGATCTCTCTATCTATGTCTCTCGATCTCTCACAGTTTCTCTCCCCATCTTTTATTGTTTTTTATCGATCTCTCATTGTTTTTTTTCTCCTTTTCTCAAATAAAGACATTGTTCCGGCGAAGGGAATACATACACTGTTCCGACGAAGGAATACAGACATTGTTCCGACAAAGGGAAGTGTTCCCCTTCGCCAGAACTAGACCTCGAGGAGGGTTTTTTGCGATACCCTTCGAGTATTTTGTGGTCACGAAACATTTCGTGTACATAAAACGTTTTGTGATCCTGACCATTTAGTGGCTGCAAAACGTTTCGTGACGACGAACTTTGTGATCTCTAGAGAGATCTATACATACTGCAAGAGAGAGAGAGAGAGAGAGAACAAGATAGAGGTTGTGAAAAAAAGAGATAAAAACTGCGACAAAAAAATAATTAATCTACAAAGAGATATGTCTACAACGAGAGGAATGAGAGTGATCTACAATGAAAGAGAGAAAGATCCAGAGTGTGAACGACAAAGAGATAGTCAATGAGAGTGAAAGAGATGGTGAGAGAGAAGGACGAGAGGACGAGAGAGAAGATGAAGATTAGAGATCAATGTTTGACGAAGTCAATTTTTGGATCAAAAGAAGAATATGCCCTCTAAATCAATTTTTATTGTCTAATTTTTTACTTCCTAGAGAATTTTCTTTATTCTCCAAAGCCGCGGCCTATAATAATTGTTTGAAACAGATGAAAGTGTCTTCCATCTGTTTTAAACTTATTTAAAATCTCTATAGACTTTATAAATGTCATTGATACGCATAAGGTGATAACTTATAAATCACTTTAAGTACACTTGCAATGATATCTAAAAACATAATATGTTAGATAAAAAAAAATTTAATAAGATATTAACAACAAATATAAAAGAAAATTAAAAATGTTAAAAGAAATGAAACTTACTTGTTCAGTAACAATGAAAATATATAAGATAAAAGGAGTAACCGAATGAAGCGTTTCATTTTTTCAAAACCCTAGATGTGGAAAGTCTTGGTACAGGGAAAGATTCCAAAAACAGTCACTCGATCAAATACTCAGTTAAGGTTGAAAATGGCAAAACGTGTTATCTCCTCACGGAAACAGGCAATCAATCGATCGTCGGGGATTACTTCTCCCGATTGAAGAAGTTAAGCAAAGAGCGGAAAAGATATATATATACAACATTATAAACTTAATAAATATTTAAAACATTATAAACTTAATCAAATATTAACAACAAACATAAAAAATAAATTTAAAATATTAAAAGAAATAAACTTCCTTGTTTAGTAACAATAACGTCTTTATAGTTTCATTGATAATATATATTCACCGTCTTTTCATTTTTTCGTAAACCACTAAGTCCCACAAAAATGTCTTTAAATATTTTAGTAACTGTTTCGGACGGATGAGAGTTTCCTCTTTCTTTTTTAAACTTATACAAAAAAAACTTCATATATAGACTTTATAAATATCAATAATTAGCATAGAGTGACAAATTCGTATCACTTTAAGCACACTTTTAATGTTGTATCTCCAAAAGCATACTATTTTACATAAGAAAAACTTAACCAAATACTAATAACAAATATAAAAATAAATTAAAAATATTAAAAGAAATGAAACTTACTTGTTCAGTATCAATGACAATTTTTAATATTATAAACTTAATTAAATATTAACAACAAACATAAAAATAAATTAAAAATATCAAAAGAAATTAAACTTACTTGTTTAGTATCTATGATTATTTACTACATTATAAACTTAATAAATATTTATAACATTATAAACTAAATAAATATTTAAAACATTATAAATTTAATCAGATATTAACAACAAACATAAAAATAAATTTAAAACATTAAAAGAAATAAACTTACTTGTTTAGTAACAATAACTTCTTTATAGTTTCACTAATAATATATATTCACTGTTTTCTATACAGATGAAGGTAGAGACTAGCGTTGAGAACCGACTATGGGCCACAAACATGACAACGCACATAACAGACATGAACAAGCATTTGAGATCAAGATTACTAGATTTGATTGAAAGTAGATTACTATTCTCTAGCAAAGTTGATACTTCTAATAACGGGAAACGAAAGAAGCTCAAGGTTAGTAGTCTTCCGCCGTTAAGAGAAGAAGAACCAGAATCTCAAGTTTAATGTTCTTATTAAACATCCAAGAAATCTTATTTGTGATCATTATATCCATTAAATTAGATCTCATGATATAGATTTTTCTTCAAGTATAATTGGAGTAGATGATGAATGAAGTTATAAAATTGTCTCCAACTTTTATCTTATATGAAATTCATTTGTTCAGTATTAATGACAATTTACAACATTATAAACTTAATAAGATATTTACAACATCATAAACTTAATCATATTTTAACAAGAAGTATAAAATAAATTAAAAATATTAAAAGAAATGAAACTTACTTGTTCAATACCAATGACTTCCTTATAATGACAAAACATAATTTGTAAAGAAAAAAACAACTACAAATCGCTTAATTCCACCCACAACATAAAAGGGCCAGCGCTTTGGGGAAAGCTAAATAGTTTCCGGGGTGTGAAGTTTTGGGTGGAAACAAAAAAAAATTATATTTTTTTATTTCCCCCAAACAACCAAACCCTTTTCATCTTCTTCTTCCTTTCTCCGGCAACTCCACCATCTCCGACGACTACACCATTTCCGGCGAAGTTTTGGGTGTGAACTTTCCCCCAAAAAAATTATATTTTTTTTTTTTTTTCTCCATTTCCGGTGAACTTTTTTTTCGCCGGGAGTCTGGTTTGAAGAACAAACCAGACGAGCTCCGGCGAAGGGGCTCCTCCCCTTCGCCGGAGACATTGAGAAGAAAGAGAGGGAGAAGAGAGAGAAGAAAGAGAAAGAGAAGAAAGAGAAAGAGAAGGGAGAGAAGATGATGAAGTCGGAGGGAGAAGAGAGAGAAGAAAGAGAAAGAGAAGAAAGAGAAAGAGAAGGGAGAGAAGATGATGAAGTCGCCGGCAACATCCGGTCGGCGACTTTTTTCCGGCGACATTAAAGGAGTGTTTGGTTTAACTTTTTTTTGTTTTCCACCGTCTTCCCCGGAAAGTTTAATGCTTTCCCCAAAACAGCGGCCCATAAAAGACAAAGAACTGTATATATCCAAATGTTGTAAATTGACTGTATACCTTGATAATCTAGAAAAATCAAATTAATTAATAATTTAGTTATACTGTTTTAAACTTGATATGCTAAACATACAAAATAATCACCTAAATATTAGTGGTCAGGTAAAATTTTTTTTAAACTTACGCAACAAACCTTATAGATTTTACAAATGTTATTGATAAACATAGGGTGATAACTTCGTATCACTTCAAACTGTACAAGTAGGTAGTTTTTTTTAGGGTTATTTCCTTAATGGCCCCCTACTTTGTGACCAGCTTCCCGCCTGGCCCCCTACTTTACGAGAAATACCCATATGGCCCCCTAAAACCGTTAACTTGAACTTTCCGTCACTCTCTCTCCTCCATCTCTTTTTCTCTCTCTGCCATGTCACGCCACATCATCTGTTACGCCACTTCATCACCTTCTCCGGCAAGGTCTCTGGCCGGCCAAATTTCTGGCCGGCAACCTTCAAACTAAAAAATTTTTTTTTTTTTTTTTTTTCTTTCTCTCCTCTCTCTCTCTCTCTAAAAACTCCGGCGAAGGGTTCCTTCGCCGGAGTTCTTAGAGAGAGAGATAAAAAAAAAAATTTTTTTTTTTTTTTTTAGTTTAAAGGGCCGGCGACTTCTGCCGGAGAAGGTGATGAGGTGGCCTAATAGATGAGGTGGCGTGACATGGCAGAGAGAGAAAAAGAGATGGAGGAGAGAGAGTGACGGAAAGTTAAAGTAACGGTTTTAGGGAGCCATATGGGTATTTCTCGTAAAGTAGGGGGTCAGGCGGGAAGCTGGTCACAAAGTAGGGGGCCATTAGGGAAATAACCCTTTTTTTTAAGTCCACTATGAAATTTGACTCCAGGACTCGAGGCAAATTGTAAATTGGAAAATATTGTTTATTTGACTCATGATGTTTAACTCACCGGAGTGGTTGGGTTGAGCTACTTTTCAGTTTATTTGAGTCAGACGAGTAAGATTCAAATAATGAGAAAAAAATGTAATATGTGTACTCCGTGCTTTTGAAACTTCCTATAAAATATAAGAAGATATGACGTTCATTAACTAAAAAATCGTAGTCTATATACTCCTTTTTTTTCGAATTGCTATGAAAATTTATGAGGATATTACTTTCATTGACTCAAAATGCCATACAAATATTCAGTGTTTTCATTGAAAAAACCTCAGCTCAATCCCAACCAACGCGGGTTGGATTTGTCGGTTGAGGCCCAAAATTCAGTCGGTTGGTGTTGGAGATGCTCTAAGACGGTGGTGATTGTGTATGAAGATGGAGGTGGTGGTGGTGGAGGTGAGGAGAAAAGAATTGTCCGTCAAAGTTTTACTTTTCGAGTTCAATGTATTGTAATATGATGGATAAGAGAAAATAATGCATGGATTTTTTTTTTTTGTTGTTGAAAGATATGTCCATGCATTTGGTTGTTAAGAACATATTTTTTCCACAACTTTGGATGTCAAAAGATTTAACGGACTCTTATAACAATTGTTAATCTCCAATTTCTCGGTACAAAAAAAATCCAATTTCTTGAATTGGGTTTTGGAGATAAAATTACAGCTTACTTTTCACCGTATCAAAAATCTATTTACAAGAATAAGTATTTTTCTTCAGATGATTTGTGTTCTTGTCATTATAGTTTTGTGGAGAGTAGATATCGAGTTAGCTTTCATTAGTCAGGCCAAGACCAAATATATGCGTACCGCGGGGCTCGAACCCACGACCACAAGGTTAAGAGCCTTACGCTCTACCAACTGAGCTAGACAAGCTAAACTTTTTCCCATGTACAATTTAATGAGTTTCATATTTTTATCTAATACATCATAAATTCATTGTACCCTAAAAGAAAAATGATCTACTTTCTCTTTTATTACTAGTGAAAATATATTTTTACCCACCTACAGTGACATAGAAAAATGTATATCAATGTGATATGATTAGTCATTTATCCAACTTTATCAGATGTAATATAGCTACTAACCTAGTAAATTTGATGATGCTTTTGTGGATACTTTTGACTACACTTTAATGCATAATTTTGTCAAGGTTTTGTGAAATTGTGATCAAAGTTGTGTAAGCTCTTTAGGTGCAAAACTGTCAAATAATTATAAAATCGTTTTTAATGCTTCAAGAAAACACTTCAAGAAAATACTAGAACGCTTACAAAAGCGTAAATAAAAAAAACAACAATGATGTTATATCCGGTCCCAATCTCTGGTGAAACCCGGCGCGCCGACATGACGCGCCAACAGGGCATATCATGTAACATGAAAAGCAAGGGAAGGAGTTTTAGGCGAGATTTCAGAATTGGTCCCTCTACTCTCTTATAATTATAAAGAGAGGCCTCCACTAAAAATAAGAAAAACCCACTTCTGCAATCTGAACTCTAGGAATAGGGGAAAGAAGACTCAACCAGATGTAGAAGAACCAAGTTTAGCTTTAGTGATAAAGAAGAATCGTAACCCTTTACGTTGGATGAAGAGAAACCCTAGATTGAAACTTAGAACAACAAAGAAATGTCGAGAAGGGAAGAACACACCACCCAACTATGCACAAGTGAGTTGTTCTTATTTTTGGTGGAGGCCTCTCTTTATAATTATAAGAGAGTAAAGGGACCAATTCTGAAATCTCGCCCAAAACTCCTTCCCTTGCTTTCCATGTCACATGCTATGCCCTGTTGGCGCGCCACGTCAGTGCACCGGGTTTCATTAAGGATTGGGACCGTCATTGTTGTAAAACAAAATGGTGAAAGACATGGTGAAATGTTTTCTAGGCTTACACATAAAAAAAAAACATAATTTAGAGTACCTACAACAGATTCTTCAAAATGAACAAATATCACACGAGACAGTCTAGTGAGTCTAACCCAACTTATAGAAAGAAAAGAAAAACAACCAACCTAAGTCCATTTACATATCCTTCGACAAAAAAAAAAAAAAAAAAAAAAAAGTCCATTTACATATCAACATTTGTACTCTTGGCTTATTCACCAACCCTTTTACTACCAAACAAATTTTTACTCTCCTTTCCTAACAAACCTTTTAATGGGACCCTCACCCAATTTAGTTCTTCCTACCCCTCCTACCTGTGGGCGGTGAACCTCTGACTCTCTTACCTCATGGCGAATAGTGTCTGGTGAAGAAGAGAAAGAAAACTCATTTAACAAAGAAAGAGACAAACCCACAGTTTTGATTCAAAGAAGAAGAAGAAGAAGAAGATGATGGCATTAAAGTCTTGTCTTTAACTTCAATATCTACCCAACCCATGCAGGCAGCTAGCTACTAGATAGAGTTTTAGAGAGAGAGAAAGAGGGTTTTAGAGAGAGAGAGAGAGAGAGATGGTGAAGAGAGAAGCATTAGTAGTATGCAGTGATAAGAATATGAGTATAGGAATTACTATATGGGATATTGAAACAGGGGATCATCTTCTTCATATACCTACTTGTGCTTCACCTTCTCATGGACTTATTTGTTTGAGAAATCATTTCCTTGTTGCTTCTCAAATCCATAAACATGGATCCTTTGGTGGTGGAGCTATCTTCATTTGGCCTTTCAATAAAGTAACAAAATCTCTCTCTTTCTTTCTCTCTTACACATTGAAATTACTTCTCCTAATTACCCACTTTTTCATTTCTTAATTCTCTTCTTATTACTTCAAATTAATTTGTGATCCTTAAATTTGTACATGTTTTACAATATTCAATTTAACAAAGTCAATCCCATTTTAGTATATTAGCACTAGTATTCCATTTCTCATATTGGGGCTTTGTCTCAATTTTTTTTTTCTTTTTTGAGAAGGGCTTTGTCTGAATTTGATTTGCAACTTACAATTTGAGAGTTGATAATCTTAGATGATTAGAGAGTTCTAGACATTTGATCACTACCCATTTCTTAAAATTAGGGTTTAAGCTATCCTGCTTTAGTGCTCATATATCCTGATATATACTGTTATATGCTGGATATATTCACCATAGGACAGTTTGGCCGAGTGGTCTAAGGCGCCAGATTTAGGCTCTGGTCCGAAAGGGCGTGGGTTCAAATCCCACAGCTGTCATTATTTTTTATTTTCTCTCTATTTTCATGTTTGAAAACCGACTGGCAATGAACTGAAATATATATTGTTCACGTGGTCACGAAACTTTCCTTCGTCCATGTCAGATTACAATGATGCGACCTGGCCCAACAAAAATGTCTCAAAATTGTCGGACAAAGCAAAATTTGCACATTAGGTTAGCAATTTCGGTTGGCCGGGCCAATTTAGTTATGAAACTTCCCATGTCGGATGATTCTCTCGTACTACTACTTGTGGATTTTTTTCAGTCAAATATGTCTTTTGTCATGTGACATGTATATGTGATTGTATGCTTATTACAAGGGGCTTAGTTTTGGTACCACCTTGAGTTTTTGGATTGTAGATATCCAATTAAATTATTTAATGAAATAATTCTAGTTCTATTGAGATAGGCAGAAACGACTTGACATCTTATTGTGATTAACAGCCTCAAGCACCCGTTCGAAGCTACCCAATAGAGGCCATTGGACCACTTTCTTGCACAAAAGATGGTTTATATCTTGCTGGTGGATCACCCTCAGGAAATGCTTATGTTTGGGAGGTGACACTTCCATTCTCTTATTCGTTTTGACATTCAATTTGGTCATGATTTGCATTCGTAAAACCACTCTAGAATTTAGACCATTTGAGTGGTTCAACTAATTTGCAGGTTTCGAGTGGGAAATTGTTGAAGAGTTGGCGTGCCCATCAGAAATCGGTTCATTGTATATCATTCTCGGACGATAGCTCTTTTCTCATTTCTGGTTCAGATGACGGTTCAATTTGTGTATGGTCTCTGATCACGTAAGAACTGAGCGCTCTCGGCTTCAATATGTGCCTGTTTGTTTTTCTGATTTATCAGTTTGAAAATTACAAAATGAAGTCTTTATGTCGTTTACGATATTAAATTGCTTTAATAATTTCGGTGGAAGTTTGCTAGACATGGCAGAAAGTGGTAACGTTCCTTCGTCCTTCCGTTCTTGGTCGGAGCACCAATCTTCTATTACGGGTCTGTTAACAACATCGGGTAATTCGACTTCCCTACTGGTTTCAAGCTCCCTGGATGGCACAATCAAGGTTTTTAGCTACCCAAACAAAATGCTTATAATTTTCGTTTGATTCTGGCCTATAATGGACTAATGGACTTTTTATCGCTATTTTGTAGATTTGGGATGTCATTTCGGGAAGACTTTTAGAAACTCAAGCTTTTTCGCGAGGCGTAACAACCATCCTTCTTGATCCTGAAGATCGATTCCTGTTTTCAGGAACTGCTGACGGAAAAATATTTATCAACAAACTCGATTTAGGTCTGGAAGAGAGCTCAAGTATTATATCACAGGATCAACCAATAATGCTAAGCGGACACAAGTAATGTATGACGTTCTGAGTTACTTGAAACAGCATGGAAAAAAGATCTGTATAACATGGTTACTTTTTTTTTCTTCATATATCTTTAGCGTGTCAGAAACTCGGGATTTTTATGTCAAACATCGTGATACGCTTGAGTCTAATGGACACTATTAGGGTTTTTTGTACATCTTGTCGTTTTTTCTTGCATATGAGATATTAATAGTGAGAAGCTAAGAATCAACTCTCTGAGTGTTTTTGCAGTGAATCCGTAACTGCATTATCGGTTAGTATAAGGGGGTCCTGGTTCATTTCTGCATCTGAGGATTGCAGTGCTTGTGTTTGGGATGTCAAAAATTGGACAATTAGTCGAAGATTTCACCATCCTAAAGGTATGTCTGAATCTCCCTCGTCTCTCTTCTAAGTTTTTGTTACCACAGTATTTGAGTAATCTCATAATTGAAGCTTGTCCTTGTTGATTCATTAAGATAAGTATTGCTATCTAAAAACAGGACAGATAACTAATATGGTAGTGATTCCCCGATCGTTGCTACTACCCGTGACTGAGCATTATCAGAGAGGATCTTACCAACCTCGTGTCTCGATGCTTGATAAGTATCCTCAACCAACTAACATATCTAAGGGAACAGTTGCAACTCTACCTACATATTGTTCACTCGAAGACGATTATGGTTATATTAGTTTTGGCAGCGCCAGTTCGATGAACAATCAAATTCTAGACTTGGAGGTACTCTCTCTCTCTCTCTCTCTCTCTCTCTCTCTCATCCTAACCCCTGGAATACTGATTGTTGTTGTGAAATTTGGCAGCAAGAACGAACGCCTGCAGCGTTACAGATGAAGGTAGAGACTAGCGTTGAGAACCGACTATGGGCCACAAACATGACAAAGCACATAACAGACATGAACAAGCATTTGAGATCAAGATTACTAGATTTGATTCAAAGCAGATTACTATTGTCTAGCAAAGTTGATACTTCTAATAACGGGAAACGAAAGAAGCTCAAGGTTAGTAGTCTACCGCCGTTAAGAGAGGAAGAACCAGAATCTCAAGTTTAATGTTCTTATTAAACATCCAAGAAACCTTATTTGTGATCATTATATCCATTAAATTAGATCTCATAACATAGATTTTTCTTCAAGTATAATTGGAGTAGATGATGAATGAAGTTATAAAATTGTCTCCAACTTTAATCTTATATGAAATTCATTATAATACAATACAACTTATATGTATAATAAACTCAAGCAATCCTAGCAGAGCTAATAAGATATACAGTAAGACCAACCCTAACCAACCAAGGTCGTGTTTACATTTTTTTTTTTCTCATTGTCTGAATCTGACTCGTCCGAATATGAATCGTCTGACTCAAATGGACCCTAAAGCAGCAAAAACCAACCATTCAAACAAGTCAGACAAAAACAAAGATTTTAAAATCTGACTCAAACCATCATTCAGGGCTCGAGTCAAATTTCATTTCTTTTTGATGTCTCAATTGACTTGGGTCAGGATTTTTGTTTATGTCTGACTCATCTGAATGGTTGTCTAATGCTCATTTTCGATCTACTCGACTCAGACAATTCAGATTGGGGTGAGCCAAATTCAGACAATGAGAAGAAAAAGAGCTTCCGTCCACCAACAGACAGACTTATGGAGTTTTAAGATTTAGGGTTTTCGGATCGTAAACAGAGTCTGCAAGAAAGTAAGAACAAGTAGAATAACAGCACCTGATAATGAAAGAACAGTCCATGGAGTACCGAAATAATCGCGTCTCAAATTCGCTTTCCATTTATTCAGGAGGGTCTTGTAATATTCATTACATCTGCTACAAAGTCCATCATAATAGAATGTAGTAATAGTAACTCCTTCGCATAAATTTCCAATCACCTTTGCCATTTCTTCATCATCTCGTAAGTAACTATGGACTATTCTCTTATCACACAATAATCTCACATCTTTCCCCGAATTTATCAAGATATTCAAAAGAAACACATAAGACGTAATCAAAGGGGTCGAATTTCCATCACATTGTTCCATTGCTACTAAATTTCTCAACAAAACATCTGTGCTATCGTCGAAAAAGAACGGTGGAATTTCCAAAATCCCATCTTTACTTGAAAATTGAATATCAAGTAATCCATCTGGATCTTTTTTTTTCTTTCTGAAAGTTACTCCAGCTTCACAAAGATCAGTCACACAATGAGTATTTTCCCAAATTGGGTATCTTCCTGCATCTTCATTCTTCGATTTCGTCGGAATCATAATTTCCCGAATGAAATCCAACATATGTTTAGGTTTAGGTTTAGGGTTTTGTGTACTACTTTGATTTGATGGATGTTTAGGTTTAGGTTTAGGTTTAGGTTTATGGTTTTGTGTACTACTTTGATTTGATGGATTTCGATCGCGTTCAACCTCAGGTAACATCGAATTGAAGAAACACATGAGAAGATCATCTAGCGAAGGGCCTCCCTTTTCTAAATCTCTATAACAAGTTAAACCGAAAATAGTTTCAAGAACAATAAAAGGAATTTGATTTTCTAATAAGATCAAATCACGTTTTAGACTGGATAGCATCCAAGCAGATCCAAAAATTAGGTCATTTTCAGATCTTAAACTTTCATTATGGTTTCTCCATAATAATTCAAGTATAAAACAAGCATCAAGTACCATCATCTCAACAAAGTCATCACTACTACTACTAATTCCTTTATCCTCGAGATCATCAAGTTCGACATAAGATTCGCGGGCTTCTGTTTCTAAACCCCTAATTGAGCTCACTAGATCAACTAAATCAGTTGAATTAGAATTAGTATTATTAATTGTAGAAGAGCGAGAAAGTAAAGATTGAAGATACCAGTGTTTATGATCTTCCATGAACTGAAGATCTGATTTGTGTTTATGAAAAGGACCAATTGAGATTAATTCAGGTACATAAGCTTTTTCTTTGATTGATTTGAGCTTTTTAGGAACTCTGTAAATACAAGATCGTGATGAAGGTGCTTGTTTGATCTTTGATTTGATTGAATTTGCTAATGATTCGTTTTGATTTTTGAGTTCTTGATGATTTTTTTCTGATTCCATTTCTTTGAGGTTTCAAATTGTGAGGGAATTTTTGAAGTCTGAATGAAGATTGATTTTTATATCTAGGGTTTTACGCGGTTTGGAAGGTCCTTAGTTCTTTACTAACAGTATTGACTTTGACTTGAGACTTGTAGGAAATGATTGGAGGGTGAAAAAGACAAAGGCGGCTTCAACCTTTAATTATGAAACGGCTAAAGACACCTGAAAAATTGTTGTTGGCACCCAAGAAGGAGATTGACCTACGATCCCAAGCATCTAGTGACTCTCATGTATTAAAGGTTGTGGATCGACATGTCTGAAACCCAAAGCAAAGATTCGGACCAGTCCAGTCTGAGCCCTTGCATTGGGTCTCAGACTCAGTCCGTGACCAATCCGAAAAGATTTTTAATGGTGGTTTTGGGTTAAGGGTTTGGAACCAAGATTTTTTCTCTCATGTATTAAAGGTTGTGGATCAACATGTCTGAAACCCAAAGCAAAGATTCGGACCAGTCCAGTCTGAGACCTTGCATTGGGTCTCAGACTCAGTCCGTGACCAATCCGAAAAGATTTTTAATGGTGGTTTTGGGTTAAGGGTTTGGAACCAAGATTTTTTCTCTCCAACTCCTCATCATAGATTAGGGTTGGTTTGGAATCAAGGTTCTCTTTGTGATGATTTTACTCTTTTTTTTCTCTCTAAAACAAGGTTTTTCTCTCTCTCTCTCTGACTCCTCATTAAAAATTGATTGGATTCTTTCGAACCTGAAACCTCCAGGATGTTGGAGTTTATGTCAACATTTATCAACCACTTGGGCAACCAAATGTTCTATTGTGATTGAAAATCATCTCTTTTTTTTTTTACTTGTATTTTCTCTTTCAAAAACATTGTTGCCCAAAAATTATGGTTGATCACAGGTGATGCTCCGTGGTCCAATTGGTTAGACTGTGAAGAGAGAAATGGTCAAACTAATTAGAGCCAGCCATATCACCATTTTCCCCGTGGTCAGCACCAATTGTTACACTTGAGACTCCCTACCGTAAAGGAATTTATACAACAGTTGGAATGTTCGGGCTCCCTATCGTTTATACAACAAGTGTATGCATACAATCCTTCTAAAGAGGAGGTTGTGGACACTGGACAGGCTCTCAATGGGTTCGGCCTGCATCTAGTCTATGGGTTATCATCTTGTGTGAGTGGGATGTATATTCTGACATGTAAAATTTTCCCAACTGGAGATCGAAGAAATCTAACTCAATTCATATATGTAATAGAATAAGAATTGCTTATTTATATTCTACATATATGTACTAGTATTATACATAATATATAATACATGGAAACTCAAAGGCAAGAAAATTAGTATATAAAAACAATTACAGTTAATATGAATCCTTCCAAACCTCATGAAGGAGTTGATATCTACTGATTTTCTGACCTTCATTTTCCTTAGTACTCCACTTTGGTGTGGAAGAAGATTGAGAATCAAATATGATCGAATTTAGAGGCGAATGTAGTTCGTCAAGCTCATCGTCACTAGTTTGAGATTTTCGGAGCACTGAAGTTCCAGTTCTCCTCAGATGAGATTCTTTTCCAACCTCTCCGATCATATCGACAAGTAAATCTGCTTTTGGTGGCCGATAAACTAACGGAGTGGCTCTAACGGGAAAGTTTCTGATAAATTCTTCCCCGGCGTCTTCATCACTCGCCTGAAACTCATAAACCAATTTACATATCAACAAAGTGGTGAAGAATGAGATAACAGAGATTTCACAAGAATTTTACACTAGCAACCTTAAGACTAGGTGGCGTCTTTTCACCTCCAAAGACAAAATGCAAGACACCACTCCATACATTAATAACCACTTTTATAAGACTAGGGCACCACAAAACGAATGGGTCACAGGGGAAACATGTGGGCGCCCGAAAATGTGTTTTCAGGTTGAAGTTTTGGTATGAGATGAAACCATATTCAAGACACTTTTTCAACAGTTTGTGAAGAAAAATATAAGTGGAGTACTAACCTCGGCATCTAGTGCATCAAACACTGGTTCATCGACTGGGTCAGGACAGAACTCGTCGGGTTCAAAATTGTGTAGAATCCTCTTGATCATTGATGCATCAAATATGGGACATACCTTCAAGATAAAAAATAATATTCACAAGGCAGAAACATACATAAAAAAGAACACCAAAAAGAAAATTTTGGGTTCTGTTAGTTAACCTCTTTTCTGATAGATTTGTTCAATAGCATGTCTTTTGGGAGCATCAGCAGATTGCTTAATGAATGTAGAAGATCGAAAGATTTTGAGGACTTTTCACATTCTTCTCTGTTATCAGTGTTAGTCTCATTCTTATCATGCTGGATATCGTCGTCTAAACCAAATAGATCAGTAAGCCATCTGGACCAATTTCCAATCTGAACATACCAAGAAAAGGGAGCAAGGAATGAAATTTCGGTTTTGCTGGAAATTAAAGTAGGCATGGAAATGGAAATATATCATTCATTTTGGTTGAAATATTTCGAAATTTAATTCATTGGTCAGGCATTGTTAAGAGAAAGTATGTATTTCGGTTTTGGTGAATTTTCAGGCATGGAAATGGAAATATTCCGCTCATTTCGGCCGAAATATTTCGAAATTTAATTCCTTGAAAGGAAGCAATACATATTATACGTATGAATGTCTATATATATACATATACAAGTAACGGTAGAAGATAAAATTACATACAACAGTTTTCAGTTGAGCACCAGCACCGAAGCTTGATTTCCCAGCAGGAATGGGGAGAACCTCTGGATCACTAATCGGGTCAGAAATAGGGTCAGTTGGCATCTCATCGTCTGACTCACGAAGAATGGCGTTAAACATAGCCACATCCAATCTTGCAACAGATTGCTCCATTACCTGGATTGAAAGCAAAACATCTTGAAATCATTGCTAAAATCACACGTATCTCAACAATCATCAATATGATTAATATGAATCTTTCACATTTTCGATATACAAGGCGAATATGGAAAAGCATCAGCCCAAAGAAAGAACAGGTTTATCGAAAGCTTACTAGTCTGGCCAGCAAAGATAGGCAGCCACATTCATGTCCTGAAGCTCGAACAGGGCAAAGCCTTTCACTGGCATCCTCGAAGGCTTTCTTCCAGAGTTCTAAAGAAAAGTTGACTTGATCTTGAGTAGGCAAACTAGATTGTCTTTCATAGCTTCCCCTCAAGCTTGAAGACATCTTCTTGGCACTGGCCATTCCAGAGGTTAGCTGCATATATGGAGTCAATGTCTGAAGGACATGTTAACGAATCGAACCAGTGGTCGCTATTAGAGTTCAGGATGTACATATATAACAAGGTACCACACGCGCACACACACACACACATACATATATATCGGAGGAAGACCCATTTACCTGCCACCAAATAGATTCAACAATTCGAGAGAAGATCCAACTTTCAATCTTTTCTATGGCAGTTATAATTGTCCATGGGTCCTCCCAGTCATTCAAATTTTGTGCAGAACCCAAGTTGTTTCCGTTCTTGCCGGGAGAAGATTTCTTCCATTTCATTGTGGTAGATCTTTTGTCGCTTCCTTTTACAACAGCATTGTTTTCAACCTGAGCGGAAACTAGAAACTCGGAGTCCCGGAGAACAAGGCTAATAATCCCTCTCAAGACAACTGAATTCGACAGCCAAAACGTTAGTCTGCAACAAGAAGGCAACATGAATCAGTAAAATAATCAAATAAACAGATACTCGACCATCGATTAGTAGGTTTAGTCCTTTCTATCTAGGAGTTTTTGCAAATCCAACTTACTACGAAGAAAATGTATAGGTCAAAATATTTACAGAAGATATCTACTATAAGATGTCTCAAAGATTGATATGAAGCAATGGAAGAATTTACTACTATATACCTTGGAACATCATTGCCACATGCTTTAGCAACCAAAAATAATCCCGAAACAATACTTCTAGCTGCACTAGCTTTGCTTACTTGTGAGAAATTTTTTGAAGCATGCAGAAATAGCCTAGAAAGGCGCCGAGCAGGAGCATGTACCTTATTTACAGAACTGGCATGCTCAGCGACTACTGAATAAAGGGCAACTTCCATTGCAGCAGCTTCTCTTAACTCGCCCTCAAGCTTTTCTATTCTATACTCATATTCCTGAATTTTGTAATCAAATAAGCTGTTTTTTCCTTCATTTTGGGTTGAGCCTAAGGGACTCCCATGGGTTTCTTCAAAAGTTTCTAAAGACTTCACTTCTCCTGTGGACCAATTACGACCAACAACTCCATTGCTCCTACCCAAGTCCAATGTTGACCGAACCGACTTCACATGTCTCAGTCTATTGCTAGTTGGGGACCCTGGGCTAGAACCGTTCGTTCGAAAACTTATCCTGCTGAGAACAGGTGAATCGCCCAAACTAGAGAGCGGTTTTTTGATAGCATCAGGCGGAAATTCATTTAAGCTTTCATCTGGAGTATTTCGTTTTTCTGTTTCAGCATGTTCTTCTTTATCTTTCACAAAATCGTGAAGACCACGAGTAGCTAAGCCACTGTCTGGTCTGTTTTTCTTTTGTTCCCATCCATTTCCATCATCCTCTTTGTTGAACTGAGAGCTACCTAACTGGTTATTGCTGTTATTTTCGTATATATATTCTGGGGCCTGTTCCTTGATATCATTTCCGCCATTAACAATCCTTTGAATGCTCCCCAGAGTTGAAGCCACAGGTTCAGAATATGTCTTGTACTTGCTTGTGACCTCTTCCAATGTTCCTACATTAGCTAAGGATGAAGAAGAAGATTGAACACTACGGCTAGAATTTTCTGTTGTGCTCAACATTAAGCCTCTTTCTTGAAATTGGGCCAAAGGTACAGACTTCACTGGACTCTCTAATACAGAAGATAAGGTTATCGGTAATGTAGGAGATGAGCTCCCATTGGTAGGTTTGTTGGTCAAATGCACAGACTTGACCTCTGATTCTGCGGCTACCTGTTCCTGAGATATGTCCGGCACCCCAAAGCTTCTCCCATTGTAATCACCGGTAGTTTCTAACGGTTTCTGCAAATGAATGGAAATGGATCATCATCAACACACCTAAAAGACGAAGACTATTTGTTTTGATATGTCCATACAAAATCGAAGGGAGCCAATTCATTTACGAAAATGTTTCTTTCCTCAGAGTCGTACTTAGAGTTTGACTCAAAAGCTGATGTGACGTCTTCCTGATGACATACTACCATCAGTTGTGGCATCAATGCATTTAGTAAGACTCCGAGCAAAACTCAAGAATACCATCCTCATAATGTCATATTACACAACTCAACATTTCCTAACTTAGAAATCAAGAAAAGAATGGTTATCGACAATAATATTTCCGTCAATAAAGAGATTGGAGCTCACAAACCAAGAAAAGATAACTAGTAAACTACGTCATAAATGAAAAACAACATGCATCAATACCTCTTCATTTTGTGGTGGTGAACTCCCAGTAGCCTCAAAAGCTGATGAAGAAATAGTCATGGAAGACTGAGAAGAAACATCATCATCAGTAAAAGAGGCAATCTCAGCTTCTTCTTCTTCTTCTGCATATTCTTCATTCATCAAGGTGGAAACAGATTCTTTACCATCCTGGTCAACAGATGCTTCTCTCGACAAGCTCTCCCTCGAAGATGAACCAGAGATATACTTATCGAAAGGTTGGATCCTAATAGACATAACTGCATGAGCTGTGCTCCTAAAGCTTCTCCTATAGTTCATAGGGGCACTTACGAGTACGGGTTCCTTGACAAGCCCATATTCTGCAAGGTCGATAACCACAGTCCCCAAAAGTTGACCTTTTACTGTCTTATCCCTCCTAGGCTCGTATAGGTTGAATTCAATACAATTCTTCATGTAAATCTCAGAATCAAGATGTCTTGCAGACCCATCTTTAGATAGAGTCAATGGGAGCCTGAAATTCTCATTGAATTCAATATTTCCGTTTCCTACAACAACAGGACCAATCGATCCAGAACTTTGATCGCCATTTTCCCATTGAAGCAATACGGAACGAACTGATTTTAGAGATTGAGTTGGGGGCCAAGGCTTAATCTCTTGAACATGGATGAGATAATCAACTTGAACAGAACTTCCCTTCCTTCTCTTTGCCTTTAATCCAAGAACCATGGCTAACAAAACAATGTCCTTGCTCTACTTGCTATAGAGTAATTTGTCGGTGCGTTAACTGACGCCTACCACCTCATACTTTGCAGGCGCAAAAAGGAAATGATGCCGGAGTTGTTTCTCGTATGTGAGTCCCAAGGGATCGAGATTCTCGACAGCACGGGGAGTAACTGTTCTTTTTTTTTGAAATGGTAAAATTCGAATTCTGGTCTCTCCAGTTGTTCATTCACATGGCATCTGAGCTACATAACCTATATACTCAAAATTATCGGAGTTAAAACGTCAAGAAAACCCGAAAGAAAAACGTCTATCTAGAACTAAATTGTTAGCTCATAAACAAGACTATCAATGTGGGTTGGAAGAAGATCTCTAATTGAAGGTGACAACCAAATAATTCTACCCTAATTTAGCTCAAATTATTCTTGAAATAACTCAGTACAAATCAAAAGAAAAGAAAAGGAGACCCTAATTATAAAATTTAGCAAATTTCAGCTAGTTTAAGCTTTAGATATGCAGATAAACCATACAAATTTACTACATTAAGGTCAATTTCAGAAACTAAACTTAAAGCATTACGAAATTGCTTAGAAAATTTCAAGACGAAAACAAAAATCTAAGT